>ML660770.1:20346202-20366021 GCA_007570785.1 Antilocapra americana
TATATATATATATGCACATATTCTACATCTATCTTTCCATCTCTCTCTCTACTACCTAGGTATATTGGATTACTTTTCAATATCTGTAATTTGCATACTGATTTTCAAACATTTTGTAGATTTACAATACTCAATAACTCACTTAAAATAACTCACTTAATAACACTTATTGTTATTAAGTGTTGTAGTGAATTTACTGTTAGCTTGAAAATATTTACTGAATAGCATGTATAACTGTATGCTATTTTTCAATATGAGAAGCCAGGCAGAAAATATAAACAAGTGAAATTCAAATTTTTCATCATATACTTAGAAGTCAGGAGGATCTAAGGAACCTCGTGAGATTGCAGAAGATATTCAATAAAGGAAGAAAAAAAATGCAATTTAAAATACAGAAAATGGCTAGAGAGGAGGGTTCTAGAATACCAGAGTTGAGATATCTATATATTGGAATGGTTTTCTGGGGATTGGCTTAAGTGATGTTGGTGGGCCAACAAAATGGGCCATGAAAAATGATGTGGTCGGAAACTAGGCAACTAGGAATTAGTTGGCATGAAACCAGGGGGACTAACATGGTGCAGAAAGCGATGGGGCAGAGCAGGAGGAAAAATGGAGCAAGCTCTAAAGCTCAGAAAGATGGGTGCACATTCTAGTGGTTGGTTTATGGCTTTTATGAGGAAATGGAAGTAATCCATGACTTTCATTTTATTTATTTTACATTATTTATTTATTTGACTGTGTTGGGTTTTGGCGGGGGTATATGGGATCTTTCGTTGTGATGCACGAACTCCCTAGCTGTGGCACGCATGTTGTGGAGTTCAGGATTCAGTAGTTGCAATGCTCGCACTTAGTTGCTCCTCTGTATGTGAAATCTGTTTCTCAGCTAGGGATCGAACCCACACCTCCTGCATTGCAAGGCAAATTCCTAACCACTGGACCACCAGGGAAGTCCCTATCCATGACTTATGAGAGAAGGAATTTTTTTAATGAAGGCAGCAGTCTGCTGTGACTGAGGGCATGAAGTAAAATTTCCTGGAGGCATATAGTCTATAGGGAGTGGGATAAGGAGTATTTTTTTAAATTGGAATGAATATGTGTGTGCTATTGTGAGGAAAGCATCAGATATGCTTCATTTACAATTAAAGAGAGAACCAAAGCAGAGGGATATTTGCTTGTAAAGAGCAGGGACCCTTATTAGATGGTAGAAAGGGCTGATTCAATACAATATAGACCGTGGTCTGCTTCCAGCTGACCCAGTCACTATTCCTTGTTTCCCATTCTTTGTTTGTCCTTGCCAGGGTTCTATTCAAGGAAAGAAGGCATTCTTTTAAGTAGAAAGGGGATAACTGTGTGCTTACAAAGCATTAGTAAGAAGGATTGAAGAAATGGAAGTTAGGGGGCTTCCACTGTCTCTTTGTCTTGGATGGTTAGAGCTGTAACTCAGAAAGTATAGAACTATCTCTGCTGCTCCACTGCAGTCAAAGTGCCTCACACATGAGGCAGTAGTGGTGCTTCAAGCATGTCTATCTGATTTTGCTTGGTGGCAGTTAAAGCAGGAAAAAGGGCTTCTGCCCTATTTTTGCCTTCCTATTCCCATGTTACTGTGTCCTGCTGGATTGAATTCAGTCACATGCAGAAATCAAGCTGTGTCTTGGAAATAGAAATTTTAGTTTTATTTCCTCTTCCATATAAGAAGTTGCATATAAATTATCAGGATTTGAAGACAAATGGTAACAAAGCTTGGGCTTCCCTGGTGGCTCAGCTGGTAAAGAATCCACCTGCAATGCGGGAGACCTGGGTTGGGAAGATTCCCTGGAGGAGGGTATGGCTATCCACTCCAGTATTCTTGCCTGGAGAATCCTCATGGATAGAGGAACCTGGCGGGCTACAATCCTTGGAGTCATGAAGAGTCAGACATGACTGAACTACTAAGAACAAGCACACAGTAAAGCATATTAAATATACTCCCCAAATCCTTTTATTTGTTTTTTGTTGTTGCTGTTATCTATGTTTCTATAGTTCACTCCTGTAATATTTCCTTGTATACTGTTATCAACCAGGTCCATGCTTAGTAACCTTAGTTAAACTTGATGGCACATTAAGAAAAAACATGCAAAACAAGCTACCTACTTTGTTTAGGCTCTGCATAAAAATCCCTTAAAAGGCAATATAGTGAAACTTTCAGTGTGATGCACATTTCCCCTATTTAAAATGTTCAAAGGTCAGTTCTGGGTCCTGTGATGGGGTAGACTCTTCCATCTACCCTGGCTGCTGAGACACCCCAAGTTTGTCTGTGCCTGCAGAAGGAAAAAGGGAAGTACCAGGCAGCCCTTCTGCTCACTCACTGGTACCATGTTTTCTTGATCTCATTTCAAGTACCTCAATTTGTAAACTTTTACTTGTCTTTGTTGTATGGCTTAGCTCACATGCAACTCTCATTCCCTGAATAGCTCCTCTTCCTTACCTAGCTTTCCCCTTCTAACTTTCTCCTGGAAAAACTGGGATCCTGGCTAAACTCAAACCTTCCACTTGAGCTGCTCCTGTGTATATATCCTGCCTGCTCAGAATCTCTACCCAGAAGTTGTAGTAGGCATGTTTCTAAGCATCTGCCCTCCAAGATTTCCATTCCCTCATTATTCAGTCAAGCTCTCATTGATTGTGTGAAATGAAATATTACTCTGAAATAAACTATTCCTGTGAAATGAAGTGTTTTCTGCTATATCAGTAACAATCCATGACATAGCCATCTGAGCCCAGGTGAAACAATGCCAGCCATTCTGCAGCCATCAGCCACTTCCTCCCCATAAGCACTGAGGACTTGGGGGGCTGTGGGAAGCACAAGAAGCAGTTATCCGCCACATCACCAGCTCTTATGTTTATACAAGGAATTAGGATGTGAACAATCAAAAAGCAGGATTTGGCCCCAGATAGCTGAGATGCATATGAAAGAAACGATTTCAGTAAGCCTTGTGAGTCTTCCCATACATAGAAGAGCACTAAATCTCTTTGGCAAGATATCTGGTTTTCCTTAATTAACAAAAATCTTTTAATATTCAGATTACCTGCCCCTTGCTGCAAACTTGTATAATAGCCTGGCTCCTTCCCTTGCCTTTTCAGAAGCAGCTCTCTCCATGTCACTTGAGATACTGTTTACTGGGCTTGGAGTCCTCATGATTCCCACTGAATAAACCTAACTCTAAACTTTTAGGTTGCCCATATTTTTTTTAGTGGACAATTGAATAACAAGGGGAAGTAAATACAACTTTCCAAAGAGTTACGCTGTCAAAGCACTTTCCACATATTATTATGTTATATGTGTGTGTGCTCAATTGTGCCTGACTCTTTGCAACCCCATGGACTGTAGCCTACCAGGCTTCTCTGTCCATTGAATTTTCCAGGCAAGAGTACTGGAGTGGGTTGCCATTTCCTACTCCAGGGGGATCTTCTCAACCTAAGAACAGAAACTGTCTCTTGTGTCTCTAGCACTGGCAGGCAGATTCTTCACCACTGTGCCACCTGGGAAACCTTTTATTATGCTATAATTCTTTCAAAAGACAAATTATCCTCAATTTTTTTTGGTAGGCCTACTCTAATTAATTGAGCTCTTCATAGTAGATAAATTTCTCCAGCTGGAGTCAGAGGATGTAGCAGAAGATTTAGGCAAGAGGGATGTATAGAGAGATGGCTGAGCCTTGAAACAGGTTCTCCCCAGAGCTCCTAAAAAGGATTGCAGCCTTGATAATACCTTTATTTCAGTCTTGTGAGACTCTAAGCAGAGGAACTATGTGACCCAGCCATTGTGTAGACTTCTGATACCTAGAACTGTGAGATAAAGCATTTTCCCTATTCCAGGATGCTAAGTCTATGGTGATATGCTGTGGCAGTAATAAAAAAATAGTACAGAAGTTAGAGATTTCCAACTTAATATATCCAGTTCAGAACTTAGTATATTCCAAATCCTTAAACCCTGATTCCTTTCCAGTCTTTCTTGTCACTAAGAGACATCATTATTCATATACTCACTTGGGTCCCAAATATCAGAGTTATTTCTAGATTGTTTTTCTTTAAAACCTACTTCCAACATTTAAAAAATATATTTGGGTATTTCCAGCATTTCTGGAAATACCAGAATGATCCCTTCTCCCCTCCAATGATCCCAGCCTAGTCTAAATCATCACCTCTCTCAACAGAAGTTTTGAAATAGACTTTATTCTTTTTTTTTTTCCTAAACAGAATCATATTCACAGGATAGTCACAGAAATGAAAATTTGAAAATGCCAATCAGATAAAGTTATTCCTCTATTTAAAATTTTAGTTACCTCCCATACATTTAGAACGGAATTCAAATCCTAGGTCCTTTATGATGTGATCTGTCTGCCTCCTTGATATTCTCTTCTTTCTTACTAAGGTTGAATCAGATTAACATTCTATGGTTCTGATACACACAGAATTCACTGTTACTTCAGGTCTTTCCATCTTTGATTCCTTCTGCCTTGAGTGTCCTTTTACCAGATATTGTAATACTTTGCTCTTAACATTCTTAAAGTCTTTGCTTAGATATCATTTCATCAGAGATTCTGCCAAATAAGACAGCCAATCACCATAGTTTTTTTTTTTTTTTTTTATCACCTTACCTTTTGTCTTCCCTAGTGGCTCAGATAGTAGAGTCTCCCTGCAGTACAGGAGACTCAGGTTCAATGCCTGGGTTAGGAAGATTCCCTGGAGAAGGAAATGGCAACCCACTCCAGTATTCTTGCCTGGAAAATCCCATGGATGGAGGAGCCTTGTAGGTTACAGTCCATGGGGGTCACAAAGAGTCAGACACGACTAAGCAACTTCACTCCTTAGGAAAGTGTTTTTTCCTTCTTAAATTACATTTACATTTGCTTACTTTCTTTTCTTGTTATATTAGAATATAAGCTCCATGAAAGCAGTGATTTTGATTGCCTTCATTATTACTGATCTCTCATTTGCTATAACAGTCCCTGTTTCATGGCAGATTCTCAATAAGTATTTATGGAGTAAGGTTAGCATTAGACACCAAGAAACATATTCAGGCTTACTTCAAGTATCTTTGAGAAGTTTTGATTCATAAGTACTTGGTGGAAATGTGGGTAGTTAAGTAAGTGTACTAAAATAAAATGAAGTATAAAAGTTTATACTTCAACAGTGAAAAAAATCTATGAGAGATAATAACTCTCATGATACAATGAGGCCATGATGGTCATAATACTTTTTTTTTCCAAAATGATCATAATACTTTTGATTAAAATCTTACCTAATGATAGGAAGCAATGAAAATTTGGAAATCTCAGCCATCTTCCTTTTATTATTGATGTCTGACATGATCATATTTATCAAGTCCTACTTAGCTAGAAGGTGATTTTTTTATATGATATTTCAAGATTTGTGCTTCAAATGTACCTCCTTTAGATATTTAGATTTGCTAGGAAGACATCTCTGCTCTGGAATTGACAGATCATTTAAAAAGCTGCAAGAGCTAAGATTATTTAATTTTAGTATCTTTTAACATGTTATTTTGTGTTTTGTAATTATATGATGGGTTCAGGTACCCAAGAAAGGATCCTGTTGCCTACTTTTCCAACTTAATCACCCTAAGCTACAAATCTAGGTATCTCATTGTATTTTTCCTAATTCCCTCCTTGGTTTCATGGTACAAGGCCAGGTTTCTGGTAGCACTAATCTTCAAATGGGTGGCATAAGTGTGAACAAACTGGTGGCTCTCCTGAGGACACTGGAGGCTTAGTATCATTGCTCAATTCTTTATTTTCACTTTGTTGGCATACTGCTTTCGTAACTTGTGCTTTATTTTACAATTTCTAAGATTATTTCTCCCCAAAACTCAGAGCTCATGGAATATCTCTTCCATATCCAAAAAAGGAAAGAATTTTTTCTAATAATCTCACAATAAAGGAATTTTGGGTACTGGATGATATAGTTGTGGGGTTGATAAATTTGGTGGTAGATTCTGCTGTGTTTGCAATGGAATCTGCATTGTTTGTTGTGGGGACTGTTGTGATTATAATGAAGTCTGTTGTGCTGGCACTGGGGACTGTTGTGTCAGCATTGGGAACTATTGTGTTGGCACTGGGGACTGCTATGTCAGCATTGGGAACTGTTGTGTTGGCACTGGGGACTGTTGTATTTGTAATGAAGTCTGTTGTGTTGGTAATGGAAATTGTTGTGTTGGTACTGGGGCCTGTTGTGTTGATAATGGAGTCTGTTGTGTTGGCACTGGGGAGTGTTATGTTTGTAATGGAGTTTGTTGTCTTGGTAATGGAGATTGTAGGGGAGTCTGTTGTAGTTGCTGGTATTGGGGGTAGAGGTGGAAAGAAGGGAGGATAAAATGGGGGATGTGGAAGGAACTGTTGAGGTCTAGATGGATAAGGTCTTGGTGGATTTGGATAACCTGGGAAGAAAGGAAAGCGTGGTGGAATTCTCCCAGGACGAGAAGGTAGAGAAGGGTGTTGAACAAATCCTGGGACAGAAGGAATGCGTGATGGAGGAAGCCGAGCAGGTGGCAGTGGTCTAGGTGCTGGTAGACTGGGGCCTCGGTGACTCTCTCCAGACTATGGGAAAAAAAAGAAGTAAACAGTTTTAAATTAGATATTTTAGTGTCAAACAAGAATGTGTATTTTCTGTGTTAGGCAGAATTCTTAGGTGGCTCCCAAGATTCCTATTCCCTGCTAGCCCAAGCTGGCCTGACTTATCAGTTGAGCTCTTTTATTGTAAAATAGATTCTACAGGTCAGAGAGAGAATTCAGAGAGACTTGAATGCCTTCTGCTGACTTTGAAGCAGAGTACCACACACCATGTGTGGAGGTGATGACTTGGGTGTGAATGCCGTGGGTGGTAAGAACTGGGATTGGTCTCTAGTTCTTAGCCAGAAAGCAAGTGGGAACCTCAGTCTTACTGACAAAGGACTGAATTTTGTCAACATCCATGCAAGTTGAAAGAGGACCTGGACTCCAGAATGGACCATAGCCCTGACTACACCTTTGGAAATTTCTAAAATTATGAGCAAGAATCCAACTGCTCCAAAGCCAGAGTCTGACCAAAGAAATAGCAAGATAGTAAATGCATTTTTAAAAACTACCAGTTTATGGCAACTTGTTATGCAGCAATAAAAACTCTTACATGTGTCTAAAGTCTCTGTCAGAGAAAATGTGGAGTTTCTTTTTTACTCTCTGGAATGCCTAGTCTCTCAATGAAAGCTGAGATAATACTGAGTGGAAAAGAGTTCAGTCAAATCATTTTATTTGCTTATAGTAGAATGTGTGCTTGCAATCATTCCAAGTAGGGAAAATGTCTCTTTATTCAGGGTTTTTCCAGGCTTTGAACACTAAAAAAGTGTGAAAGATATTTTTGGTCTACCCTAACATAGAAGAGGTAGAGACATACTCCTGCCTTTTGTGAGTCTACAAACCAAGTACCTACAATACTCAGCAGTTCAAAAATGGCCAAAAGGGAGGCAGAAAGCTAGACTTGGAGTTTCATGCCCAGGTTTAAATTTTGCATCTGCTACTTAGAGATTGTGTGAATGTGGAGTCCTTTTGGCGACTCTCTTTCTTCATTTGGAAACTGTCAGTCCCCAAAGTATCCACCTCCTAGGGCCATTGTGAGATTTGTTGTGAAATGGTGCCTGTCATATACTTGGACCATGCTTGGTTCAGGTACAGTGCTCAAGAAATGTTACTTGCTACTCTGAAAATACAATTTTTAACAAATAGTGCAGGAAACAAATGTTGATTAGGTTTCATTAGAGGAAAGATTAATGATTGTCTCACTAAAAAAACAGCCTTTGTAAAGAGGCTTCAGTTCGGTTGCTCAGTCGTGTCTGACACTTTGCGACCCCATATACTGCAGGACACCAGGCTTCCCTGTCCATCACCAACTCCCGGAATTTACCCAAACTCATGTCCATTGAGTTGGTGATGCCATCTAACCATCTCATCCTCTGTCATCCCCTTCTCTTCCTGCCTTCAATCTTTCCCAACATCAGAGTCTTTTCAAATGAATCAGCTCTTTGCATCAGGTGGCCAAAGTTTTGGAGTTTCAGCTTCAACATCAGTCCTTTCAGTGAATACTCAGGACTGATTTCCTTTAGGATTGACTGGTTGGGTCTCCTTGCAGTCCAAGGGACTCTCAAGAGTCTTCTCCAACACCACAGTTCAAAAGCATCAATTCTTCTGCACTCAGCTTTCTTTATAGTCCAACTCTCACAATCATACATGACTACTGGAAAACCATATCCTTGACTAGATGGACCTTTGTTGACAAAGTAGTCTCTACTTTTCAATATGCTGTCTAGGTTGGTCATAACTTTCCTTCCAAGGAGTAAGCATCTTTTAATCTCATGGCTTCAGTAATATAAAATGGGGAGAGGGTGTGCAAGTGAAGGGCAAATATGACAACGCTCTAGGGTAAGAAAGTACAAGTCTTCCTTTACTGAGGATTTCTATGGACACACAAGCACATTCCCTCTTGCTCTCCTCAGGCCCTCCACCTATTGGTTTGTCTGTTGTTTTTCCTTTGATAACTCCTAACTTTAGAATTCGACTTCCCTAGCGGTGTGGTGATAAAGAATCTGCCTGACAATGCAGGAGATGCAAGAGATGTGGGTTTGATCCCTGGGTCAGGAAGATCCCCTAGAGAAGGAAATGGCAATCCACTCCAGTATTCTTGCCTATAAAATTCTACAGATAGAGGAGACTGTTGGGCTACAGTCCTTGGGCTTGCAAAAAGTCGAGCACGACTGAGCACACACAACTTAGAATTAAATTGTCCTTGATTCCTTATCATGAGTTCTTGAACAGGACTGGCAGATAATAAAAGCACTGTGTCACTACAGATTATGGTCGTTCAGTGCTGTCCTGCAAACATTTCAAGTATTTGAAGTTTGCTTTTCACATTCCCTAGTGGTCTGTGATTTTCCCAAGTGGATGCTGACTTCATTAAAATTCTTTGCCTCTTTCTGAGCCCCCATCCTCCCCACCATGATGATTTTCCTCCCTCTTCTCCAAAATGATACACACAATTGGAAATGAGTCACAGATTTGCTGGCCACACAACCATAAAGTCATCAATATCTAGATATTTCCTTTTCGTTCACAAGTAACATCTCAGAGCTCTGTCAGTTGTTCCTTTTGCTTCCTGCACTTCATATATATGCCTTTCAATTGGCTTGTTTTTCTCAGTAAACTATCCCTTATGTTCAGTTTACCTTTTTGAAAAAGGTCCACTTTCAACTATGCTTTCCTTTGTTGTTATAGCTTTCTACATCTCTTTCCTTTATAGCAATACTTTCAGAAAAAGGTAGTCTAGTTTTGCTCACCCTACTTCTTCATTTCTATTGACTCTTCAGCCAGGCTTCTCCCCACAACATGGCAGTGATATTCTTTCATTGGTGTAGCAATGAGGTAGTAAAATGCCATAACTCTTCTCTACATCAGTACTCTTGTTTGCCCTCTCTAGCTAGTGATGGTTGACTGGAGTTTGGAGGATACTTGACTCAAGGGCTGACAAGCCAAAAACTAGTCAAGGTGTTTTAAAAGTTTTGGATTTAATTTTTAATTTTCCAGAAAACAAATTCTTAGTGTAGGGAAAATATTTAACATCATTTTCACTGTTGACACAAAGAATTAGGTAAAAGTAGCCTTGTCTCCTAAGGATATTCTGATATAGATCCAAAGGTTAAGTCTAATGAAAAATCTTCATAGTAAATGCCTGTTCTTTTCCTAATCTCTTAACCCAGCCACAGTGATTGGTTATTTTTCCACCTTGGGGTCAAGGTAGTGAACTTGGTAAAAATGATGACAATACTATGTTAGTCAGTAGAAGAACCTGTCCTCTCACTGAAATATAATTGGAGCTGATTCTTTGGACCTAAATTTATTGTATTTTAATAGAATTAATAGTAAACCATTTGTCTTTCTTTGAGGATTATGAGGTAATGTCTGTAAATTATTTTAATTTATGTAAAATTATGTATAATGGAATGAACACACAAAAGATTTCATGCCCAATATTACTACATATCTTGCTCATATGTAAGAGATATTCTACTCATCGCATTTCTAAAATTCAGTAGTTGTTAATGATCATTAGTCTCATATAATTAAGCTGAGAAAAGACTTATTTCTATTTAGACTGCTTATATTATTGAACTCAAATTTATTTTGCAAAAAAATCATTATTTAGATAATCAAAATATGATCCTTTAAATTAAGAAAATGTTTTTTCTCATATTCTGAGGATATAAACGTATTGAAAATCAGATTAGGTCAGTAAGACATGATGTGAACTTTTAAATATGTCTGTATGTTTAACTGGTTTATTAAAAATTATATCATAAGATACTTAATAATATAATATACTTAGTTATATAATGCACTAATATGTACTTAGGCTAATGTTGGACTCTGTGAGTGACCTATTGAATGACCTGGTCTTATTCAAGTTTCTGAGAGTAGATGGAAGAAGCATTATTTGATGTTTCAGAATGATATAACTTTATGTTTCCTGTTTTGTGAAAGTCCTAATGATCTGAAAAAAAAATTTTCTTTTTCCAACTGGCATAAAAAATCTTACAGATCTTTGGCAGAAATCACTCTGAAATTAATCTCCTCATTCCTATATTGACATTCCTCCATTCCTCCTTGGAGATGATTATTTCACTCCTTAAGAAAACCAAAAACTTGTGGGCTTTTATCCTTTGCAATTTAAGATATTTAGAAGCTTCTACAGTCTTTTCCATGAGATACGTTGGTACAAATGTTTATAGTTTCTCAAAAGTTGGCATGCGTAGATTCCCCTGAGTGCTTGACAAATGTATATCCCTAAATTCTCCTCTCTGGGCTCTCTTGTTTGTTCTGGGATGAAGTGCAGAATATATAGCATATTTTTAATAAATGAATCTATTTACTCTGATGTAGATGATCCATGAACACTATGTATATGTGCTCAGTCCTGTCTGACTCTGTGATCTCATGGACTGTAGCCTGCCAGGCTCCTGTGTCCATGGGATTTTCCATGAACACTATGATGTTCATAAATGTTCTTTTTTAACTATCTCATTTTATAGATTAGGAAATAAAAGTCCCAATAACATTAAACAACAGTGTTAAATATCAGTAATATTCAAATATTGTCTTTCAATGTGTTGGATCAAAGACTTTCAATCAGTTTGTTTCAGCTACTTGTGAAATTGCTAATGTGTGGGACCCACATTTGTACATGTCTGTATAAAATAGCCCGATATCGTAGATCCAAACTTCCCAAAATAGCAGCTATGAGCAATGTGTTGCTTTTGAAATTAAATCAGCTTTTAAATTTAAGGCAAATTAAAACACTAGAACAGTGCTTCAACATGATTGCCAGCTACTAATATATAAAGTAGGATGATATCATTAATGCAAGAAGAAATCTGAAGTAGTAGTTGTTAGAAAAATATATAGATATGTGTAATGAGACTTACCGAAAAACACGTTATAAAAGCCAAAAGGCCCAAGGTCAAGCACAGTGCTTTCATCCTTATGGTTATTCCTGAAAGTGAGCACAGTGGCTGATCAGCATTCCTTTTTGATAGTACTATTTGGAAAGTGTCCCAACACTTGTATATGATTCATATAGTAATACTATTGCAGCATTAAGAATTTTGTCTAACATTATTTTGGGCTCACTATTAATATCAGTAGCCTGTAATAACATTTAACTTCAGAATGATGAAATTAGTTTTAACTTTTGACTTGTAAATGGCAAAAAAGTTCTTCAGAAAGCATTTATAACATAGAAACGTTTATAAGTAAAGTTTTGGATTTCAGAAGTTGCTACTTTTTTTTTATTACTTTTTTTCCCCCTCCCTTTTATTGTTTTTGTCATACAATGCCATGATATCACCATGGGTTTACATATGCTCCCCCTCCAGAAACCCCTCCCCCTCCCTCCTCCCTCCCCCCCGGGAAATCTTGATGCACCAGCCCCGAGAATCAATCCTGGGCTGGTGATTGATTAGACATATGATAATTAACATGTTTCAATGCCATTCTCCCATATCATCCCACCCTTTCCCTCATTCACAGAGTCCGAGAGTCTATTCTATACATCTGCGTTCCTTTTGCTGTCTCGCATGTTGGGTTCTCGTTACTGTCTTTCTAAATTCCATATATATGTGTTAATATACTGTATTGTTGTTTTTGCTTCTGGCTTACTTCACTCTGGATAATGGGCTCCAGTTCTGTCCATCTGAGTAGAATTGATTCAAATGAATTTTTTTTTAATGCTGAGTAATATTCCATTGTGTATATGTACCACAGCTTTCTTATCCATTCATCAGTTGATAGGCATCTAGGTTGCTTCCATGTCCTGGCTATTGTAAACAATGCAGCGAGAAGTTGCTACTTTGAAATGGACAACTCATTTGAATTTGAGTATCTTTGTATTTTTAAATAGTGATTATAGGGCTTTGTAGATTTCTACAGACTTGTATTTCAGATATTAATTTCTTAACTAGTCCTATGTTTTAAATTTAATTTCTTGGTACAACTCAAAAATAAGGAAAGCAACATATCACCCTACTAGATACAGTTTAAAGGAAAATTATCACATACTATACATCTTTTACTAGTTTTAACAACATTCTACTAAGATGTTTCTTTCAGTCTGTGATGAGTGGTCACAAATAACTTCAAAAAATCCTCACGTGGTATTTTAAAGACCTGTGCATAGAAAAGGAAGGTGTACAGGTATTTTACTCCCAGTTGGCTCAAAACTGACAATATATTTGAAGCACATGAGCTTGAGTTGTGGGAAAGCAACCCCATGCACATTTGTGCCGTCTAGCTTTTGGACAGTTATCTCTGCCCATCAATTAAGTGTGATGGCTGAACAATCTGAGTCTTGAAATGATCTAGGGAAAAAATATTCCTTGAATATATATGCATATGGTTATATTTTTAAGTATCATTTCTCCTCTGACACATTTTTAAAATCTCTGGAAAGGAAAGCCAAGCAAATAATAAAAACATATTGTGTAATTATTCTCTCAGAGTACATCTGATAGTATTTTGGTCATTATGAAGGTCAAAAATCATTAAGGTACATCAGAGGGGAAGGTTGATTGATTGTGTAATTGGATGGATTAATTATCCCAGGGGCCCAAAATAAATGCTTTTTTTTTGACATACGGAATTTCTCAAAATTTAATATGCTTTATGGTAACTAAATATTATGTAAGCCACATATTATTCTTTTGTTGAAAATAAACATGCTAAAAAACCCCATAAAATTATGTGTTTGAAAGTCTGAGAAAAATTTAGATTTCAAAGTAAAAATCCTTTATATTTTTATGTACTTACTGTTGTATGAGAGCCTTCTCAGGGCTGATAATCCTGCTGGTCAAATTAGTCCTGCCAGGGACTCTTTGAAAGATGACAAATGAAATAGAGAAAGAATAAGAAATCTCAGCTGTTATATAGATGCAAGGGATACATAGTGATAACAAGGAAAAACCTATTGAAAGATTTGATTGATGTTCTTTAAACAAAGGTAGGAAATTGTCATTGCCAATTTGGCAATCTTTTCCGGCAAGTTTTTTTTTTCATTTCTGAGGAGGAGCTTTGACCCATTCAATATTTGGTGTTTCCTTAGGAAACATATATTATATAATGAATCACAATACCCTTTTGTTTCAACAAAATAGTCTGGAGCTTCAAGTGAACCACTGCTTCTTTATTTTAAAGAGAAGCAGAAAATGTATTTCAAGTAATTTTAATGAGTCATTTTTGATTATGTATGTTATCATGACCACTTTTCTGGTAGCTCGAGTGGTAAAGAATCTGTTTGCAATGCATCAAATCTTTCTGGTTTGATTCCTGGGTTGGGAAGATCCACTGGAGAAGGGATAGGCTACCCACTCCAGTATTCTTGGGCTTTTCTGCTGGCTTAGATGGTAAAGAATCCATCAGCAATGTGGGAGACCTTGATTCCATCCCTGGGTTGGGAAGATTTCCCTGGCGAAGGGAATGGCTACCCACTCCAGTATTTCAGACTGTATGGGCTTCCTAAAAAGCCTCTTGATGAAAGTGAAAGAGGAGAGTGAAAAAGTTGGCTTAAAGCTCAACATTCAGAAAACTAAGATCATGGCATCTGGTCCCATAACTTCATGGGAAATAGATGGGGAAACAGTGGGAACAGTGTCAGACTTTATTTTTGGGGGCTCCAAAATCACTGCAGATGGTGATTGCAGCCATGAAATTAAAAGATGCTTACTCCATGGAAGGAAAGTTATGACCAACCTAGATAGCATATTGAAAAGCAGAGACATTACTTTGTCAACAAAGGTCTGTCTAGTCAAGGCTATGGTTTCTCCAGCAGTCATGTATGGATGTAAGAGTTATACTGTGAAGAAAGCTGAGTGCAGAAGAATTGATGCTTTTGAACTGTGGTGTTGGAGAAGACTCTTGAGAGTCCCTTGGACTGCAAGGATATCCAACCAGTCCATCCTAAAGGAGATCAGTCCTGGGTGTTCATTGGAAGGACTGATGCTGAAGCTGAAGCTCCAATACTTTGGCCACCTCATGTGAAGAGTTGACTCATTTGAAAAGACCCTGATGCTGGGAAGGATTGAGGGCAGGAGGAGAAGGGGATGACAGAGGATGAGATGGTTGGATGGCATCAGCAACTTGATGGACATGAGTTTGGGTAAACTTCGGGAGTTGGTGATGGACAGGGAAGCCTGGTGTGCTGCGGTTCATGGGGTCACAAAGAGTCGGACAGGACTGAGAGACTGAACTGAACTGAACTGAGGTGGCGCTAGTGGTAAAGGACCTGCCTGCCTAGGCAGGAGACATAGGGACGCCGTTTAAATCCTTGGGTCTGGAAGATCCCATGGAGGAGGACATGGCCATCCACTCCAGTATTCTTGCCTGGAGAATCCCATGGACAGAGCAGCCTGGCAGGCTGTAGTCCATTGAGTCGCAAAGAGTTGGACACAACTGAAAGGACTTAGCATGTACATGCACATGCTATCATTATGTTTACTATGGTATCTAAAATTTAAATACATTTTGTGGGAAGTTAAAAAATTAAATTATTTTAAAATTATACTCTAACTTGATCTAGAGAGAGTTTAGGGGAATGATCTAGAATTAAAATTAGAAGTCATTGTTAAATAGGTGTTGCTAAATAGCAAACACATTACCATGGCCAGTTAGATTCAGAGCGTCTCCAATATGTTTCCTGAATGTTGGAACTTGACTTTTGGACTATCTTATGTGTTTATGTTTCTGTTGTTTTTCAGTTGAAGTTATGAAACTATATTTTATCCTTGGGCATTTCTACATGTCTGAATTTATATACTTTTTCTCTCATTTATGTAACATTGGTTTACTTGAATCAGTTTTTTGAAAGATGAGAAAAGTGAATGTTTGGAGTAGGATTTTGTTCTAAGTTTTGGAAATAGCAAGAGAGAGAAATCTAGTGGTGGAAGAGGCCACATTTGTGCAGCTGCTGAATTTGAACTGTATTTTAATTATCTGTGCCTGTAATTACTTCATGATATTCACATTATTTAAAACACTTAAATTGACATTTTAAAGGAAGCTACCTTTGATCCTTAAAGAACTAAAATAGTTTTCTGAGAGAATGTTCTAAAAGGTCATGTGGTGCTCACCGTTATTAAGCTGGGAAATCACAAGACGAGGCAGGGTGAATTGAGTTCTCTTATTATCTCTGTTTTGCGTGTAGGCACTACTGAACCTAAGTCTGCTCACTTCAGGGCCTGAATACAGAGTTAACAAGGATTTCATGTTGGTTCCTCAATCTACATAACCTTCATCAGCTTTATGAAATTACATATCATAGTGTGCTACAGAGATTAAGCAAGTGAATTTACAGTTAGACATTTTTACCTCAATTCCCAATATCAGCCTTTATTTCTTGGCTTATACCAGACTAGCTATTTAACCTCATTTGCCTCAATTTTTGCAGTTAGTATTTATAATATTCATGTCAAGGAGTTTAGTTATTCTTTTGTTCATTCATTCACTCATTCACCAGTTGTTGAATCCCTACGGGGTGTTTGACACAATGCTAATTGTTAAAGTAACAGAATATTGAAATATTTGTTCTTAAAAATATTTTGGAACTTGTAGGTGGTGTGGGGACAAAGAAACCCCATTTTAAGAGTTGATCTGTTTTAAATCACCGTACTTCATTTCATTTGCTTTGTCTTAATTGCCTTAAAAATTCTAATGACATAATGGAGTATATTGTTTTGCTAATTTTAGCCTCTAGTCAGCATTGAACAATAACATGCCCAAACAATGAAGATGATTCTACTTCTAGGTTTACATGGAAAGTTCAATAAAGCTCTTTTTTCTCTGGCAGTAATCTAGCTTGTCAGAAGATGAGTATCCTTTCTTTCTTGTTTAGATGCCAATATATTTATTAGCCAAGTGTTTCAAATCCAGGGCTGATCTATTGGAACGGATCACTGACTCTGAAGGACATAGAATGAACACTGGCAAAACTGAAAGACAATTTCTGAGGGGGCTGCGACTAACAAAGTATTAGAACGAGACAAGTCAACAAAAGCACATGCCTGTTAAGAAATAGAGACTGTTACTCAAGTTAAACTTTAATCAATCATGGCTTGAAAGGTTCCTGAATGAATGGTCTGTAGAGTAGCACCTAAGTGAGCTAATGTCTCTGGTCACAGGATATCAAGGTGGCAGTCGTGTCACACTATTGTTGGTGCAGAGACTTCTTTGGACAGATGGAAACTATCTCTCTGATATAAACAGATTTAGCAGAATTATATTTGAAGTCTGCTGCCCTCCTGCAGAGCAGTAAGCTTTGTTTCTTTGGAGTTATGCAAACAGTATCAATCAATATGAATCAAAGATATCAGTTTCCCACTTGAGATCTCTCTTGGGCATTATTTCTAGCTTCATCTTAATATCCAATATATGTATTTTCTTTGTCACAGTTTCACCTTATTAAGAAATCTGTGTACAAGTTTTCTCTGTAAACTAGACCCAATACTTACAAAAATTTAAACTATAAATGTGAGACTTGTGAGTTTATAAATAATGCTTTGTTTTAAAATTTAATATGCAAAGTAACTCTAGGACATTGTCATGAGGAAATTAACATTTAGCTTTTTAAATGACGAAGCAACTGAGTGGTAGTTAGTACTAAGGTCTTACCAGGCATATTCAACAATGTTTTTTTCCTAAAAAAATTATTCATGGGCTGTTGATAAGGATGTTGCTTAAAAAATAATAAGAACTAAAAAATTTCTCTGATAATGAGTGATGCTGAGCATCTTTTCATGTGTTTGTTAGCCATTTTTATGTCTTCTTTGGAGAAACGTCTGTTCAATTCTTTGGTCCACTTTTTGATTGGGTTGTTTATTTTCCTAGAATGGAGCTGCAGGAGTTGCTTGTATATTTTTGAGATTAATTGTTTGTCCGTTGCTTCATTGGCTATTATTTTCTCCCATTCTGAAGGCTGTCTTTTCACCTTGCTTATAGTTTCCTTTGCAGTGCAGAAGCTTTTAATTTTAATTAGGTCCCATTTGTTTATTCGTGCTTTTATTTCCAATATTCTGGGAGGTGGGTCATGTAGGATCCTGCTTTGGTTGATGTCAGAGAGTGTTTTCCCAATGTTATCCTCTAGGAGTTTTATAGTTTCTGCTCTTATGCTTTGATCCATTTTGAATTTATCTTTGTGTATGGTGTTAGAAAGTGTTCTAGTTTCATTCTTTTACAAGTGGCTATCCAGTTTTCCCAGCACCACTTGTTAAAGAGGTTGTCTTTTCTCCATTGTATATTCTTGCCTCCTTTGTCAAAGATAAGGTGTCCATAGATGCGTGGATTTATCTCTGGGCTATCTATCAGAGAAATGCAAATCAAAACCACAATGAGATATCACTTTACACCACTCAGAATGGGTGCAATCCAAAAATCCACAAGTAATAAATGCTGGAGAGGATGTGGAGAAAAGGGAACTCTCTTACACTGTTGGTGGGATTGCAAACTAGTACAGCCTCTATGGAAAACAGTGTGGAGGTTCCTTAAAAAACTGCAAATAGTCCTGCCATATGACCCAGCAATCCCACTGTTGGGCATATATACCGAGGAAACCAGAATTGAAAGAGACACGTGTACCCCAATGTTCATCGCTGCATTGTTTACAATAGCCAGGACATGGAACCAACCTAGATGCCCATCAACTGACGAATGGATAAGAAAGGTGTGGTACATATACACAATGGAATATTACTCAGCATTAAGAAAAAATTCATTTGAATCAGTTCTACTCAGATGGACGAAACTGGAGCCCATTATCCAGAGTGAAGTAAGCCAGAAGCAAAAACAACAATACAGTATATTAATGCATATATATGGAATTTAGAAAGACGGTAACGAGAACCCAGCATGTGAGACAGCAAAAGGAACGCAGATGTATAGAATAGACTCAGGGCCTCTGTGGATGAGGGAAAGGGTGGGATGATATGGGAGAATGGCATTGAAACATGTTAATTATCATATGTCTAATCAATAGCCGGCCCAGGATTGATGCTTGGGACTGGTGCAACGAGATTTCCCGGGGGGAGGGAGGAGGGAGGGGGGTTTTGGAGGGGGAGCATATGTAAACCCATGGTGATATCATGTCATTGTTTGGCAAAACTAATAAAAAAATGTTTAATAAAAAAAAAAGAACTAAAAAATTAAGTATATTAAAAAGTAATGACAGTTATATGTCATTGCCTGAAAACTAGTACAAATTCTTAAACAACTTTCAAATTAGGGGGAAAATGGTGTATTGTGTTCTGAAATTCAAAAGACCTTAGTTTCAGTATTGACTTTGCCATTTGTGCATAATATTATCTTGTGATAAAGCTCTTTAACCTCTCAAAGCTTTCTTTGTAAAAAGATAAAGTAAAATTGAATAAATCTCTATTATCCTAATTACAGGCAGATGTAGGTTTTCAGGAACCTAAAGTTTTTTTTTTTTTTTTTAAATCAGAAGATCCAAAAATGTAATTTTAATGAGGATTTGCAATCTCTTAGCAGCTTAACGTTTGTAGTGGGGCTGCATCTTGTGCTGATTTCAGTTCAGTTCAGTCACTCAGTCGTGTCCAACTCTTTGCAACCCCATGGGCTGCAGTACACCAGGCTTTCCTGTCCATCACCAACTCCCAGAGCCTACTCAAACTCATATCCATCACATCGGTGATGCCATCCAACCATCTTATTCTCTGTCTTCCCCTTCTCCTCCTGCCTTCAATCCTTCCCAGTATCAGCGTAATGCAAATTCAACCTGACATCAATGAGATGTGGAGTAGGGAGCACAAAAGCTTGGTTGGAATCCTGGCAGTGATGTTAACCCCTTCTCTCTATGGGAGTTGTGAGGCTTCACTTCCTGAATTGATGTCAGTTTCCAAGTTTCTCATTACGGGTCCAAGCTCCTTATCCAAGGCTAGCTTCTTGGGCATGCAGTGGCTCATGACCCTATGCTTAGAAGAGCCTCATACTTAATTTAAGGATTTGCTGCTGCCTACTTGAAATTCTCACTCTTTTTTTTTTTTTTTACCTGACATTTTTTTTTCTTATTAGTTTTGCCATACAATGACATGATATCACCATGGGTTTACATATGCTCCCCCTCCAGAACCCCCCTCCCTCCTCCCTCCCCCCAGGAAATCTCGATGCACCAGTCCCCAGCATCAGTCCTGGGCTGGCAATTGATTAGACATATGATAATTAACATGTTTCAATGCCATTCTCCCACA
>ML660770.1:20366121-20427208 GCA_007570785.1 Antilocapra americana
GATAATTAACATGTTTCAATGCCATTCTCCCATATCATCCCACCCTTAGGAACCTAAAGTTTACACAGGTTTGAGAATTGATTCTAAGACAAAGAATGCAAAATTATATTTCCTAAATACCTGATGCCACCCCAAGACCATCTTTTATGAGTCTGTAACACAACAGTCTGAAGCACAGAAAGAACGTCATTAAATCATCTCAGAGGTGCTGGTTCCCACCTTCTAGCACCCCACTGTATCAGATCAGGTCTTGGACTAAAAGGACTCTGTCTCTAAAACTTAGAGAAACCAGCACCAGCCAAGTTCTGCTTTTCCATAGGTTGGCATTTCATACTGCAGGATCCTTCCTGCAAGATTCTAAGTTTTAATCATTTCAAACTTACCCTTTCTTCCCTTGACCCAAGGAATATTGGCTTTTGTTTTTCAGTTGCTATCTGCTTGGTACCTTGGTCTTCTCATTTTACCTCTTCAGTTACATATTAAGAATTCATAATGTTCAGTTAATGATACTTACATTAAATTCCATGAAAAATAATTGGTGTCTCCTGACAGGACTGAGTGACATGACTACTGAGTGACTAAATGGCTGTGACACCTACTCTGCTCTACTGGCAGCAGTGGTCTTGGGTTGAGAATGATGTTCAAACCTATAGGACAAAATATTCTTCAACAAATATCAAGTTGACTTAAAAACTATACAAAACAAGTAGCAACATAGCATATGGTAATATCCTGGTGGGGATTTGGTGAAATTTTGATACAGCTTCCTATGTCCCAGTCATTGTGAACCTGCGAAATGTGTGATCATGAGAAAGAAGTCTGAATGTGAATGGAAAAACTTTTAGACAAGTCTTAAGACTACACTGATTTCAGAGGAATTTGTGAGTTAATGAGCTGTGGTTGGGTGTGCTGGTGGTTCAGAAATATTTTTGTGGGAATACTATGGCCAGCCTAAACTGTGGCAACATATCACTTGTATATATGATCTCTCTTGTTATGCCCTCATAGCCAAAAGTCTGAGAATCAAGGCTAAAATTCATGTTTGGAAAATATTAATCCTTTAGCTGGGAAAGACCCTGCTGTTGGGAAAGATTGAAAGCAGGAGGAGAAGGGGATGACAGAGGATAAGATAGTTGGATGGCATCAGTGACTCAATAACATGAATTTGAGTAAACTCCAGGAGTTGGTGAGTGTGGCATGCTGCAGTCCATGGAGTCACAAAGAGGCGGACACAACTGAGCAACTGAACTGTACTGAATCCCTTAGCTTCTTATGTTATACATGCTCATTTAAAGCTAATTCCATTCAGTTCCACACACTGACTTTTTGCTTTTTGTAGTCTTTTCTTTTGTCAATGACACTGTCACGTGGCTGAAGTTATCCTTGGTGACTTAAATATTCAATCGAGAGTCCTATCCATGTAGTGTGTTACTGAAAATGCAAGTCTGTGTGCCCAGTGCAAAATGAGATCAAACAATACTCAAACATTGGAGTTTAGAGCAGAGAAAGGTCTGTTACAGGGCCATGCACGGAGACTCATTTCTTAAAAACCCCAAACTTCTCAAAAGCTTTCAGCAAAGCCTTTTTATAGTAAATGTGAGGGAGGCACGTGGCTAGTTGCAAACTTCTTGGTGTCAGATCTTTTGTTCTTGAAATAAGGTCATGGTCAGGCAGCAATGTTCCTATAAATTTCTACTAAACGAGTGTTATTCTCTACCCTGACAAGAAAGGCTGCAGTCCTAAAGCACAACTTTCACCCTCCAAGGTCCCAGTCCTGGCTAAGAAGATGCAGATCTCAGTTGGCAGCTGCTTCAGGGCCAGGTTCCCAGACCCTGCCCAGCTGTCATCACTGAGGGAGCCAGGTGGCCAAACCAACTGGCTCTCAGGCTCCGAAGGCCACCCAAACGGGATTGGAGAGGGGGACCAACTCCCACTCACTGCAGCCAGGCAGCTTGCCACTGTTATTAGGTTGCAGAGATGGGGATGGGACAGAGGTTCAGTGCTGCCTCAAGGCCTGCTGCCAACTGAGTGTATGGCTCTGATGAGGGCTCTAGAATCTTGGAGTCCATAGCCCAGTCTGTTCTCTAAGCCCTTTAGCTCCCCCACTGGCCCAAGGCTGGGTGAGCTGCAGAGTCTCCGGGAGAAGGCCTGAATCTGCCTCTTACCTTACTCTCCACCTGATGACAACCACACTGCCCACCATTGGCTGAATCACTTTTCTAATAGTCCCTTATTGACAGTTCATTGCTTGTGGGTGGAGCCAACTGAGATGTCAACCAATGGCTGAGCAATACCTATTTCCTGGCAACAGGAAGGGGAGTAATGATGCACAGCAGTTGCAGCCTGGTAAGGGCTGTGCTCACCGCATTCTGTTAGAGTGTCTTCTTATCTCTCATTTCCAATTACCTTTCTCTTGTCCACTTCAAGTGTCAAATTTAGGGTTGCTATTAACCTGATGTACTCTGCGTCTAAGTCATTCATTCAGATATCCCACTTGGCAGGAAAGAACCACGAACACCCTATTTTAAGCTTTTCTCCCCAAGTATTCCCACTTGGATCTCAGTTGGAATACAAGTTCAGTGAACTTTTGTCTTTCTTGAAATCTATCAACTCTGTCTCTTCTCTCGGAAGTCAGTATAGAGTTAATGGCAGAACATAAAAGTAATATTCTTTCAGTTATGCTGTCATTGTTTTGAAAATTTATGATGGTGCATAACAGTAAGAAATACACTATTGGCCCAGTGCAATATGACCCAGTATGTACCTACATACACATATGTAACAGAACAAGGAGTTACAAAGTGCAATGTACTCAGTGTCCTATCCAGTCCATCCCATTCCATTTTATCCTAGACTATCTCATACTATAATATATATTCTATCAAAATCCTTCTCTTTGGGATAGAGAATATATTCTTTGATGTAAAATAAAAGGTGCGAACCCTTCAGAACCTGCTGTAGTGTGAAGAAAACAATACAATCAGTTGTTGATATAAATAGTTCTGCTTGTTTACCAAATATGAAGGAGGATTCAGAAAATAATACATATGCACATTTTAGAATTTATTTACTTACCTCCCTCCCTCCCTACATTTGTACCTGTCTAGGAACTTGAAATTTAGCAAAGTTTATAAAACCCCACAAAATACAAGGAAAAGATACTGAAAGAATAAATGCTCTGACACTCATTTAACTGATGCAAAGGAGGTGGGAAAGGAAGCACTAGCTTTTTTCGTCCACTACCCTAGTGTTATAGGCTCAGTGGGCACATGGAAGGCTTGTCTTCCAAGTTATTGCAAATGTCAGTTTTACCTAATTTTCACTGCCTAATATGCTCTCATTCTTTTTATCCTCACCTTACCAATGTTTAGTAACTCATTTCTTAGCTTCCCCTCATTCTCCTTTGTGAGTGTATTACCTAACTTCAAAATAGGATACAAATTTCTTTGTTAGAATAGGCAAAGCTGAAGGAATATACCAAAGCCATAGTAGCTCAGAACAACAGAACTTAATTTTTGCTATACAATGTTTTATTGACATCTTAGGTCATCAGGGTTAAAACTGGGGAGACTTGTTTGCAGGAAGCCATTTAGAGAGCAAGGATGATGTCAGCTCTGTTATCCTCAACTTGTGATTAATATAAAGGCTTGCCTGGGGATCAGCATTCTAACACCAGGAAGGGAAATCCTGAAGGAACACACAGGAAGAATTTATGGCTGTGTTTAGATGTGACCTTGTCCATTTCTGTTCTCATTCATTGACTGAAATTCAGGTACATGGCCAAATCTAAATGCAAGGAAGGCTGGGAAATATAACTAGCTGAGAATTCAGAAGAGGGAAAGAAGAGGGAAATGACTTCTTCTCTGGCACCTTAGAGTTCTTGCTATTATCTGAATTCTTTTCACAAATTAAACTTCTCTCTTCCCTTAATGGATTATCCTAGAGGTTGGACATCCCTTTGAAATGACACTTTAAATAATGTTATAAAGGACTCTTTTATCTCTATTCATGCAGGATTTTCTGGATATTTGTGAGTTCCTTAAACCACAAATTTTAATCATATGATTCTTCAATGACACCTTCAGTTCATTCTGAAGCTTCATCCATCTTGATATTTCTATAACCATATTGTTTGTGATTGATGGATGGCATCACAGTAGAGCATAATCCCTGTGGAGGGGCACCCTCAGAAGGCTGCCATTTATGAAGTGAACATTACACCACAGTATGACATCTGATCCCATCACTTCATGGCAAATAGATGGGGAAACAATGGAAACAGTGAGAAACTTTATTTTTTTGGGCTCCAAAATCACTGCAGATGGTAATTGTAGCCATGAAACTAAAAGACGCTTGCTCCTTGGAAGAAAAGCTATGACCAACCTAGAGAACATATTAAAAAGCAGAGACATTACTTTGCCAACAAAGGTCCATCTAGTCAAAGCTATGGTTTTTCCAGTGATCATGTATAGATGTGGGAGTAGGAGCATCAAGAAAGCTGAGTGCCAAAGAATTGATGCCTTCGAACTGTGGTGTTAGAGAAGACTCTTGAGAGTCTCTTGAATTGCAAGGCAATCAAACCAGTTCATCCTTAAGGAGATCAGTCCTGGGTGTTCATTGGAAGGACTGATGTTGAAGCTGAAATGCCATTATTTTGGTCACCTGATGTGAAGAACTGACTCACTGGAAAACACCCTGATGCTGGGAAAGAGAGAGCAGGAGAAAAGGATGACAGAGGATGAGATGATTGGATGGCATCACTGACTTGATGGACATGAGTCTGAACAAACTCTGGGAGGAAGGGTGCTGGACAGGGAGGCCTGGAATGCTACAGTCCATGAGGTCACAAAGAGTTAGATATGACTGAGCGACTGAACCGAATCATTCAATATTTGGTATTTCCTGAGAAAACATATATTATACCTTGAGTTCAGTGTCCTTTCACTTTCATAAATTAATCTGGAGCTTGGAGTGTACCATAGTCTCTCTATTGTAAAGAAAAAATTATTCAGTTTAAATAATTAAAATGATTTCAAATAATTTTAATGAGTCATCTTTTGCTATGTTTACTATCATAATATTTCCTATTTTATCTAAAATTTGAATAAATTATGTGGGAAATTAAAAAGTCAAATTATTTAAAATTCAAACTCTGACCTAATCTAGACAGAATTTGGGGAAAAGATCTAGAATTAAAACGAAGTCATTGTTAAATGTGTGTGCATGCGTGTTAAGTTGCTTCAGTCGTGTCTGACTCTTTGTGACACCATGGACTGTAGCTTGCCAGGTTCCTCTGTCCATGGGATTCTCCAGGTAAGAATACTGGAGTGGGTAGCCATTTCTAACTCCAAAGGACCTTCCTGACTCAGGGATCGAAACTGCATCTCTTATGTCTCCTGCATTGGCAGGCGGGCTTTTTCTTTTTTTTTACCACTAGCGCCACCTGAGAAGCCTCATTACTAAATAAATGTCATTAAATACCAAACACGTTACCATGGCCAATTAGGCTCAGAACATCTCAAATATACTGATAGACTGTTGGAACACTAACAGTGTTTATAAGTTTTGTATTTTAAGTTTATATTGTTTTTTAAATTGAGATAGTGAAATTGTATTACTGTTGTATGCTTGGGCCTTTCTTCATGACTGATCCTACATATTCTTTTTTCTCTCATTTATGTAACAATGGTTTAGTTGAGTGAGGTTAAGAAAAATGAATGCTTGGGTTAGCATTTAGAGCTCAGTTTTGAAAATAGCAAGAGAGAAAAATCTAGTGGTGAAAGAAGAATAGATTTGTGCAGTGGCTCAATCTGAACACATTTTAATTCTCTATGTTTGTAATTGCTTCAAGATATTAAAATTATTTAAGAGACTATTAAATGAACATTTAAAAGGAAACTTTCTTTAATCGATGAGTAACTAAAACAGTACTCTGAGAGGATGTTCTAAAAGGTTAAATCACAAGGCAGGATAGTGTGAAATCCTTTCCCTTATCATCTCTGTTTTACACATAGGCACTGCTGAACCTAAGTCTGCTCACTTTGAGGCCTGAATACTGACTTAACCAGGATTCCATGCTGCTTCCCCAATCTATTAATACATAACCTTCATCAGCTTACTGACACGAGGTGTCGTAGTGTGCTGCAGAGATTAAGTGAATTTATGTGAGGAGAAGGCAATGGCAACCCACTCCAGAACTCTTACTTGGAGAATCCCAGGGACAGAGGAGCCTGGTGGGCTGCTTAGTCCATGGGGTCATACATGGTCGGACACGACTAAAGTGACTTATTTCAAAGCACTTTATTTCAAAGCCCAATGTCCATGTTTATTTGCTGGCTGATATCTTACAAGTCATTTCACCTCATTTGCCTCAATTTCTTAATTTAAAAAAAATGGGGATATTTATAATTTTGATGTCATGGAATTTAGTTATCCCTTTGTCCATTTATCCACTCATTCAACACTTGTTGGACCCTTTACTGGTATTTGATGCAGTGCTAGTTTTTAAAGTCACAGAATATTGAAATGTTTGTTTTTAAAAATACTTTGAAACTCATAGGTGGTGTCAGAACAAAGAAACCTCATTTTTAGAGTTGATCTTTGTTTTAAATAATTGTACTTCATTTCATTTGCTTTGTCTTAACTGCTTTAAAAATTCTAATGACGTAATGAAGAATGTCAAGGGAGAAGAAACCATGTTACCACTTTGCTAATCTTAGCCTGTAGTCAGTTAGTGAACAATAACATACCCAAATAGTGAAGATGGTTCCATGGAAAGTTCAATAAACTACTTTTTTTCTCCAACAATGATCTAGCTTGTTAGAAGATGAATGTCTTTTCCTGTTTAGATGCCAATATATTTATTAACCACGTGCTTCAGATCAAAGTGTGGTCTCTGTTGGAATGGATCATTGGTGCTGCAGGATTTAGAATTATCACTGGCAAAACAGACAATTCCTGAGTGGGAGTGTGACCAACAAAAGAACAAGACAAGTTAACAGAAGCACATGTCTGTTAACCTGGCAGGCTATAGTTCATGTTCCTAGGGTGGCAAAGAATTGGACACGACTGAGCAACTGAGCATGCATGCACACACGAGCACGTCATATACCTACTCTCATTTGAAGACATCAGAAAATATGCCCCAACATTATTAGTGCATTTTACCATGAAAAATTTTTAGCTCCTGTGAAAAGCCCTATTAATTTTGGTGAAACTAGCTCAGGAAATATAAGCTGTTAGTTATATGCAATTTTAACCCTAAATAGCTACACCCACAGTGTGATGCTTAACGTTCTGTGTTAATTTGGTTAGATTGTGGCACCTTGTTTCCTCAAACACTAGTCTAGATGTTACTGTGAAGGTATTTTGTGGATGTGATTAACAATAGGTTAACTTTAGATGAAACATATTTTCATAATGTGTATTAGCCTCATCAAATCAATTGAAAGCAAAGACTGAAATTTCTTAAAAGACAAGAAATTTTGCCTTAAGACTGAAACATAGAAACTGTCTGAGTTTCTAGCCTGGGGACTTCCCCTATGGGTTTTGGATTCAAAATGGCAATATCAACTCTTAATTTTACGGCTATCAACCTATGCTGTAGATTTCAAACTTGTCAGTCTCTACAATTACGATAATCCAATTTCTTAAAATCTCTCCTCTCTCTATCATCTATCATCATTGGTTCTGTTACTTTGGGGAACTCGGACATATTAATGATCTGACAGTTTGATTATTTTTCCTCTAAAAGGCTATATCAGTCATTTGATGCATCTGTTCCATTGTCTCTCAGATCCACTGTGCTTTAACTTTCCTTCAGTGGTATTGAGCACACTAAGTATTTTTATGCTTCTGGATCTTTGTTCTTGCCTTTCCCTCAGTGATACCCTTTCAGTACCAGTAAACTTATATTTATCCATAAGTATCCAGTTTATACCATCCTTCCACTGAGAACATTCACCACCTAATACAACATCATTCACTGTTTAATTTAATTCATTCATTTAACAGATGTTTATTGAGGTTCTACTGTGTTCAGAACTCTCAGAATAGAGCAATGGACAAGGGAGATATGATCTCTTCCCTTAGAGTCGGGTGACTAGCTCTGTCTACCCTATTTTATGCCCTTGGTTTTGGAGTCATTATTAATATGCCTACTTTCAGTCTCAAAAGTGTTCTGGCATTGATGATGTATTATATGATCATCTTAATTATCCAACATATAAACTGGTAGGGAAGATAAACATTATGTCAACAGATGTTATGTGTTGAATTGTGTCTTTCCTCCCACTCCCAAGTATGATGGAGTTCTAACTCCCAGAACCTGTGAATGTAACCTTATTCAGACTTGAGATCTTTGCAGATGTAACCACGATGAGGTCATGCAGGACTGAGGGGCCTAATCCAATAACCTATGTCCATATAAGGAGGAGAAATCCTCCTTATATGGCTTATATAGTGACTGTCTATAAGCCAAAGAATGTAAACAATTGCTAGCAACCAACTAGGAAAAAGCAAGGAAAGATCTTCCTTCCTAAGCAAAATTCCTGGGAGAAACTGTAGTTGGAGTTTTAAAATAATGTTGCTTTTCAGCTTGCTTCCTAGTTCAGTACTAAGGTTGATATGAGGATAAAGTGATTAAAACCTTTAATGGTTCTCAAATATATTCTGGATAAAATCCAGAATGTTCAACAAACACCACATAATTTTTCTCCTGCTGACTTTTCCATTTCAACTTGTGTCATTTTCCAACCAATGACATGTTCCAACCACATGCTCAGTTCATTTTCTTGAATAATTTGAGGTGTTTCTTGCCTCAGGGCTTTGGATAGGTTGTATCCCCAATTCTCTACATTTTTCAATCTTTAGTTTAAATCTCACTTTTTCAGACACAGCTTTCCTGGACCTGAATTTGTGTGAAGTCAAAGCTATAGTCTCTTATATATTTGCTTATATAGCCAACACAATCTGTAGTTAGGCATTTACTTAACATTATTCTAGTCTATAGTCTGGACTTCCTTGGTAACTCAGCAGTAAAGAATACTCCTGCCAATGCAGGAGACATGGGTTTAATCCCTAGGTTGGGAAGATTCCCTGGAGAAAGAACTGGCAACGCACTCTAGTATTCTTGCCTGGAAAGCCCCATGGACAGAGGAGCCTGATGGGCTACAGTCCATGGGGTCACAAAAGAGATATGACTTAGCAACTAAACAAAGTCTATAGTCTATCTAGTGGTGTAAATTCCTATCCCGCTTCACCCACCTCCCATATAGGTACCTTTGACTTTCAACTAGTGCTTTGGCTTTGTTTTTCTTTATAAAATATAATAAAATTATGAGTCCTTATAGGATAATTCTACTTGATATCCAGAGCTAAGTTATTCTTTAAACAATGAATTTCCATTTTTTCCCCCACTTATATCTCTCCTTATTTGAGAATTCTGGCCTAGAATATCAATCACAATTACAGAGTAAATCAGTTGCTGTCAAAAAGATTTATTGAAGAGAATTCATCAAAGTGAAAACAGGCCCATTTTAACAGTTGGTGTCAAAAAAGAATGAAGATGTATATTCTTGAATTGCTAACCCAAAGCATAAGAAGAGTGCAGTATCAATGCTTAAGACCTGAAAAAAATTAACAAAAATTCAGGAAAGAGATTTTAAAGAAAAAAATTAAATTAATTTATATGTTTACATACAACATTATTTTTGATAGATGTACACATTTGTAAAATATCATTTTGCCTTAGTTGGCATCCAGCATGAGCCAGGAACCCTTTAATATTTCTTATATTTCTTACATGTAGATGCTAAACAATTACTAAATAGCCTTATTTTTTCTATGAGTTTGGGTTTCAAATATATTTTTCAGTAGAGAATCATTGGTTGCATATTAATATCTGTTTAGAATAAGCATTTATGGTCTTTTAATACAATTGTTTTTGAAATGTGCTATTAATTTGATTCTCTTTGTCTCTAACTCACATTAAAATATGCTATTGAGCATTAACTAAAATGATGTGTATGATTAGATGCAGTGGGGAGTGAGCTTGCTTTATTGCTCTCTCTTAATATCCCTGAAGGCTGGGATTAAAGATCTTATATTAAAATAATTATTGGATAACTCAATTAAACTTTGTGATAGTAAGGGAACTCTTGTATTGCTGACCTTTTAAAGTTTCCCAAAATATATTCTGCTGCATGATCACTATTCTTAAACCCAATCATTTTCTAAGTTTTGTACTTGCCTTAAATGCTCAGTCTTTCATTTATTAAGATTTATTGCTTGCTGGACAAACTTCTTAAATGTTAAAACTAGCTGCCTAGGCTACTGCACAATATTTTGTGGCATTTCTGTTGTTGTTGCTTTCAAATCAGGAACTCATCTGGTTCTTCTTTCAGTAGTTTAAAGACACCCGTTTCAGCTGTGAAATTATCTTCTTTATGGTTGAATGCATCTAGATCAGGAGTAGTTCCTGAAAATTCATCAGTATCCTTAGTTACAGATTCCATTCTATTATTTCCAGGCAAATCTTCTGTAAGAGAATCTTCCGTGAGGTTCATAGCTACTGATGCAGGGATGACGAAGTCGTATCTGGATTCTACAGCAGTAAGCAAAACAGAATGACTCTCTTCTTCATTTGCCATATCCTTCTCCATCCAAACACTGACTCCATCTATAGACTCTTCATCAGTTAGCAGAGTATCATCTGGGTTATCTTTGTCTTTTTCAGCAGTGGTAGTGAGTTCAAACACAGTGATGAACTTTTCCTCGTCAGAATCAGTTAGTTTAGGTGCAACATTGGGATCATTCTCTGGAAGAATTAAGTCGATTTCTGGTATTTTCTCTTCTGTAAGGGCAATTATGTCTGGAATAGTGGTGAGGTTTTTTTCAGTAGCTGGAGTGATTTCAGCCTCAGGGACAGAGGAATCAGTAATATGGGCATTCCCATCAGCAGCGACTTTGAACTTAACTGAGGAACTATTATTGCTTACATCAGATTTACCCATTGTAGTTGGAAGGATCGGGGTGTCAGCAATGCCAGCTGTGCTTTCCTTTGGTGTGCCAGAGACTTCAGAAGTTAGCGACACATCTTCATCCCCTGGGTCAATGGTATCCAAGAGAATATCTTCTTTTGCTATGTCAGTGGAAAAATCTATTAAGGAAACGGCAGCTGTTGATGAGATACTACCAATTTTCACTGGCAAGAGGTTTTCAGTGATAGACTCATTAGCTCTTGGGTTTTTGGTGTCCATCAGAGTAGCAAATTCTTTCTCCAGGTGGGATTCAACATCATCTTCTGATTTTAGTCTTTCCTTTGGTGGTATAAGCTTGTTGCCTGTAGTTGTTGAAAAATCATTTTCTAGCATATAGTCATTTACTGAAGTAATGTGATCTCCTTCTGATGTAATAGTTGTTTCTGATTTAGGAATAGTGTTGTCAGCCCCAAAGAAGATGGTTGCCTCAGTTGTTGTCTTAGTGCTTTCTGCTGGAGGATGAGAATAAATTTTTGGCAAACCATCTTCAGCCATGGGACAAAGTGGCACCATGCACACTCAAAGGTCTTTCCCTGGGTGCAGTGGCATCCCTAGGCAGGAGAGTGGTGTTCATTATAGTGATTGAAGCACTTGTCATCATGGTGCTTGTTGCATCAACCACAGGGCCAGTGGCCCTGGCTCTCCTTGGAGGTTGTTTCTGTGCTCTGATTGGGCACTTAGTTATGAGTACTGACATTAAAGAGAACTTCCCAGGTGGAACTAGTAGTAAAGAATCCGCCTGCCAGTGCAGCAGACAAAAGAGACCTTGGTTCAATCCTTAGGTTGGGAAGATCCCCTGGAGAAGGAAATGGCAACCCACTCCAGTGTTCTAGCCTGGAAAAATCCCATGGACAGAGGAGCCTGGCAGGCTACAGTCCATGGGGCTGCAGAGTCAGACATGACTGAACACTTGTCGGTAGCATTAAATGAAAAGATAATAGAGCCCTCTCTGTTTATTAAATCAACATTAACAGCCAAATAATATAATTGTGGGGAACTTGAGATTTACCATGTCTCTTTATAAGTTCTATACCTTCCAACATGTGTCTCGTGTCACTTGAAACATATAGCAGAGTCTGCCAGGTACTTCATGGGTTTAGTGTCAATGAGGGAAATTCCAGGAGCCATGGATTATCAGCATCAGCTTCAGGTTACCTGTTTCTCAAGTAAGTAACAGCGCCTTTTGGAAATAAAGCATCTTCTCTTCAGATTCAAGGTATTTATTTATTTATTTATTTATTTATTTATTTATTTTTTAGATTCAAGGTATTTAAATGTCTAAAACAAATTAATGACATTTTTGGCAGTGATTGTAACTGCAGAAGGTAATTAGGGAGTAGAGATTTCAGTAAATTATTTTCTTTAGAGGAGGAATTCTCACTTTTTCAGTAAAGATAATAAAGATAAGTTATTGGTCTGTTAGGGTCTTGCTAGTTTTCTTCTTCATTGTAGTTGATTTTATTGAATTAACTTGAAAAATAGTGAGATTGTCAGATCTTGTAGGTCAAATTATTTGGGAATGTTTTTCTGTAGACAGTGTTATTTCAACCTCAAACATGCATAAAGGCTTTTCTGGCAGAGAGTTGATGTTATACATCAAAATTCACCCAGAAAGAAGATCAGAGTGTGAATAACTTTTCAGCCTTAATAATTATATCCTCAGTTTCAGAAAGCCTATCTTTTCTTTATTTTAATGATGTTACTTCATATTACTTTGTTATCATTTTTAAGCTTTAGCTAATTAGGTGAAAAGGGATTGGAGTCTGGTGTTAATTTTTTCTTAATGTTGTTAAAAGAAAGAGAACTTTCAGATTCAGGCAGAACTAAATCTGAAAAAAGGTAGTGACATCAGCCAGACCAGTAGTTTCCATCTCAAAGACAAATGGTTATTCTTCATTAAATATGGACTCAACCTCAAAGTTTGGTCTTCCCTGGTAAAGAAAGTTTGGGCTCAATGGTAAAGAATCTCCTAGTAATGCAGGAGATGCAGATTTGATCCCTGAATTAGGAAGATCCCCTGGAGAAAGGAATGGCTACCCACTCCAGTATTCTTGCCTGGGAAATCCCATGGAAAGAGGTGCCTAGCGGGCTACAGTCCATGGGGTCACAGAATTGGGCATGACTAAGTGACTAAGCTTACCTGCACTCAACCTCAGAGTTTACAGTGTTTTCTCTTAGTTGATTGGTCTGGGACAAATATATAGCTACTTTCTGTGGAAATATCAGGTTTTAAGATGGACAATTTTCACTTCAGATATATGGGTGGCTTTCCAGAAATGTTTTTGCTTCAAGGTGATACCATTACTGTTGAGGGCTCCAATGTCTTTATTGACCTAGGGAATGCTGTCAGCATCAAGGATAAAGAAAGAAGTCTTAGGTTAGTTATAGGCACATTAAAAAACGATTTCTAAATAGAAATAAAATCAGTTCCAGCAGCATTAAAAGAAATATGAAGGTAAAGCCCATCTCTGGGTTGGCTATTTTAATGGGAGGTTTTTAACCTCTACTTTTTTTTTCTTTCTCATAATCTGGTATCTGTGAAGCTTGACTCAAGATAAAGCATATTATAAACAGAAGACTAGGTGTTTTGGGGGAGAATTTTGTGTATGTATATGTTCAAAAAGGGAAAAAATGTAAGTGTTAGGGGTATAACTGCTAGAAGTTATCTTAGAGTATTTGGTATTTGTTATGTTGAATAGAGTAAAAAATAAGGAGCAAAATATTCATTCTCATGAGCATTTATTCCCTGGTTAGAAATGTCAGGTAAAATGATAACAGCTTCACGAATAATAATAGTCAAATAGTCTTTTATTTCAGAGATTACTTCCATGATCACATCTACTATCCCAGCATGAGGTGGAATCACATTGATTTTTAGCATAAAAAGGCTTTTCTCTCTATGGAGAATAATTTAATATTGTATGTGTATTTTACACAATTGACCTCAAAAAGGACACTTTGGATTGAGAGTGTGTGTCATCCATCAAAACACAGGAAGCATGTAGAGAAAATCCTGGTGGGACTGTTGGAACTTTAGCAATCTTGAGAATGGAACTGGAGTCATCTGCTATAAGAAACATAATTTATTTGACCAATGGATCATTCCTACCAAAGGTATTATCTGACATAAGAATGAGGATCAGATTCTCTAAGTTTCATTTTATGTGAATAGTAGTTTCTTCCATTGTTTTAACATACATCACACTAATGAAAACATTTTGTCTTTTGCCAAAAAGTTCAAATTTATATTTACTCACGTATCTTCTAGGGTTATATATCTTCCTTATTTTGGCAACTGCAGCAAGTTTGCTTGGGTAACATTTTTTTATGTTTCATTTGCTCATGGTGTTTGGCTTGGAGATTATGCATCCTTTTAGATAGAAATTTTTTTGAAGCTTATTTTTCTTTTTAGTGAAAAAGTAGGAACTGCTAACAAAAGGGCTAGATTTTGCAGTAAGTCTCCAGAAAGGTCGTTTGCCACCTTTATGATTCTCAGGAACACATGACTAGGAAGAATCCTCAGGTGTAGACTTTGAAAAGGCCAGTATCATAGGGATGTCCACACTGAGACTTTCTTTGTATCGACTATCTTGCTATTTATCAGAAGAAATGTCATGTGAAGTTTTAAAAGAATCAACTGAGGCAGAATTCCCGTTTTAGAAAGAATCTGTGTATCTTTAGATTTTACAAATTTATTGGAAAAAATAGAGTTCTTAACCTTAATTGACAGGATTATAATCAGAATGTAGCTGTTGTGGTCATAAAATCTTCATTAACAAGAGAATTTCCACCTTCAGAAACAGTGAAGGAACTGATAGGAGCAGTTACATTTTGCGATTTGATTATATCAGGGTCCACTTTTTTCTATTTCCTTCCAGTGATTGCAATGTTGGGTACTTGAGTAGGGAAATTGTAATTGAAGGATGTGTTGGCCTCTGGGATCACTTTTCTCTGTTTCCTGAGAAGATGGTATGTACAGCAGGGACAGTCACGACCCTCATATCTGCTTTGTTGCTTGTAGGTTCTTCATGGATATACATTGGGTTAATGTATATGTTTCTATCTGTAACTGAAGAATGCCAGTCTTAAAGTATCTATTTTAGCCTCCTTGTTAGATTGTGGTACAGTAGAAATTCCTTCAAATTTAGGTAATATTTTTTTCTATCTCAACAATAGATTTATGTGTAGTATTTCTTCTTCCTTAAGTTTGAAATTCAGTATCTGTTGTCTTGAGATTGGTTACATTAAATTCCAGCTGAAAATTTCCTTTTACCATGGAAATTATGTATCCATGTTAGATGAAGATTCTTCATCATTAAGAATAATGATAATTACTTCTGTGGGTAAGCATGCGTTCTCAGCCATGAAATGGGTTTCCTGAGGAACAGATTCATCTAGAAGCAAATCCTTGGGTATGTGAAGGCTTAAGTAAGCTAATCCAGGGGCACTATAATAATCCTTATTGACTAGTTTATTATCAGTGACGCCATTTTTATTCACAAGGTAATGCCTCAGATATGCGTCTTTTAGAAAGTTTGTTCCCACCTGAATAGCTGGATTATTTCCTCTTTTATTTGCATCTGTAAGGTGCTTTTCTTCAAATTCAGTAGCTACATCTTTCGCTGCAGAAGCTTTAGTTATCTCCCTCATGGAATAGGAATTGGGTTTACTGTATTCATTAGGCAAAAGAGTAGAAAACTTGATGGCTGTTTCCTTGTGTTCTGTATTTTGATCACCAGAAGCATCAGTATCAAACATTTTGTTCATAGAGATGATAGTAGCAGATGTCTTTGGCTTGACATCTACCATATTGTCTGAAGAACCAGTGGCATCAGCTTGGAGAACAGCATAGAATAAGTGTACAGCCTTTGGGATCCTTTGACCTTTTATACTTTGCCCTTCTGAGACAATGCTTTCATTAAAGTAAGCAGAGTCTGTAGACATAGGCTCCAAAGTCTCTGATATTAGCACTGTTGGGTGATACAAGTTTGCATCTTTTGTAAGTTTGCCGGCTGCAGTTTCTTTAGTAGGAGCATTAGAAGTTAAGATGAGAGTTTCAGGTAATCCCATAGATGGAAGTCTTAGAGACATGGCACTATCTGATGATGGAAGGCTATAATGGCCAATGGTATTTTTGTTTGCAGTAGAGGTGGGGACATTTGGCATATTAGTAGACAGCTTTTTCAAAGGATAAAAGAAATTAAGAGGTGTGTTGATTGTAGTTGTGTTTTCATCCACATTGGAGATGTCTTTACTAGAATGCTGAGCTAGAGGAAAATTATTAAACCTTGAATCAGGCACTGCAGCTGTACCTGTTCTACCTTCAGTAAAATCGGGTTTCCTGGATGTGGTGGTGTCTTCTCTCCTGGGTGTAGCTACCTTATAAATGGTAGGTGATATGTTCTTCCTGAGGAAATCATCACTGTTTTTTAAAGCAGGGTTAGTATCAGTTGTGAATATTCTGCTGTCAGTTCTGCGTTTTGTGTCTAGAAAAAGAGACTAATCAATTATTTTATTTCCCAAGTCAAAGCCTTCAGAGAGAATTATAGTGCCATTAATATCATTTATGGTGCTTTTTTGCACAGATGATTTATCAGAAAAATTAGAAGGAAAAGTTTTACTTGAATCAGTTAAGAAATGAGTTATGGGTCTGTTGGTATTGACATTGGCATTAGAATTTTTGAGAGCAATGGGATCAAAGTTTTTGCTTTCCTGTCTAGGAATTGTAGCTTGATAATTTTCTCTAGCTTTGAACTCCAAGAGTGTTGCTTTAGATGGACTGTCTAAAGCAGCAGCTGTGGTGTGTGGTACATGAGACACCTGTGTCTTTGGGGCATACATGACTAAACTTGTTTTTATAAGAGAATTAGTTGCTCTGTCCTCTAATTCAAAGGCATAGTTATCTGAGATATATTCAGAACCACTGTTATCAGATATAATAGTTATATAGTTCTCATTTTCTGGAGTGAGTTTGCCTGCAGAAAAATTGTCCTCAACCCTTTCTGAAATGTCTTCTGTAAGACAGATGATTTCGTATTCAGCAGTTGTTTCTCTCTCTATAAAATCTTTGGGCTCAAATATATTCCCTTTAAAAGTACTTGCCATATCCTTTTCAGAGGTAATGGTATTAGGGAAAATGATAACTTCTTTGGATGGAATAATTATCTCATCAAACGGAATGTTATACTCAGTCTTTTTGTTGGTATATTCTCCCACAGTAGTAACAGGAACAAGTTCAGAATATTTGGGAGTTTCCAGGAATGTTGTGAAGTAAAGAGGAGGTAAAGTTGACCTATATTGTAGGCCATCTATTTCAAGTGGAGAGTTTGTGATGGCTCCTCTGGAGTCAGTGAATTTATCAGGAGAGGCAGGCCTAGATGCTTCTGGAAGAGTTAATGTAAAATCAGCTAAAAATATCTTTTTAAAATTAGACTGTGTTTGAGGTCTGAAGGATGTAGCATCAAACATAACAGTGAAAAGATCTTCCCTATTCTTGTTGCTCTTGGAGAGAGGATTGGGCTTGATTCCAGATGGAAGGATTTCCCCCACAGCTGGGATGAGAACTGTTGTATTTCTAAAGTGACTAAATTCAGACTTAGCAGCTGGATCTTCTCGATCAAAGAGAGTAGTTATTTTCCTTCTCTTATGGACACTATTTTTAGAGTCTTCTCTGGGTGAAAAGGCTGTCATCATAATTCTTTGAGACTTGGAATATAGTTTGTCTGTCTTAGCCTTATAATTGTCAGGAGTATCTCTATCCAGAGAGAAAAATGAGTCAACTTCACCATTAGTGGGAATATCTGAAGAAATAGGTGATTCAATTAGAAGAATATTTGAGGCCAATGGATGGGAATGAATTTCTGCTTGCATGATTATGACCTGCTCCTCTGGAACATCGCTTTCATTAATGGTGTCACCATATTCAGTTGATTTCTTTAACATTTCCAACCTGGGTAGTAAAGATTCAGACAAGGAGTTATCTGTCATTAGGCCAGAAATTTCAGGATTGTCAGTTAAGGAAGTAGGAATGAACATGGCAGATGTTAATAGAGATGAGAATCCTCTAGACTCAACTTTATCTTCTCCAGGTAACATGGAATCACCTTGCTCATAATTACCTTCAGTGGAAAGAACAATGTAGTCAGCCACAGTGCTGGATGCCTTATTCAGAGATGAGGAAAAGGTTGAAGCTTTGTTTGTATCCTCAGTATTTTTATTGATGAAGGGAAAATCATCCTCAGGAGTGACATTGAACTCAACTAAAGGAATAATGTTCTGTGAATGGGGCATATCTTCCAAGTCTGAGTTCTGTCTATTTGTATTGAATCTGGCTGATATAGTGGGTTTTGCACCTCCTGGGGCCACATTATTATACAAAACAGATGAGACACCTTTCCTATTGAATTTGTCTTTATATTCCACAGGCTTGGTGATCACAGCAGAATCTATGGCGTTAGTTGTGATTATTCTGTCCTTTTCCATTCTTGTCATGAGTTCTGGGTCTGGAACAAATGGATACTCCATTATTTTACCTTTAGGGAGAGCGATAGTGGTGTCATCTCCAGTTGGAGAACTATATTCTCTAACTGTTTCAACTGGAAACTCAGGTGAGGAAGTCCAATTTGAGTCAGTTGGAGAATAAATCATGGACCTGGGAGACTTTGTATTGAAGTGGACAATAGAACTTTTGAGAGCAGTAGGATCATTGTCAGAATTATGAATGTCCTCTCTGGGGACCAAGTTTTGGTGTTTCCTGTCAGTTTTGATATCAATTGGATATCCTTGGGTTAAAGATTCAGAGATTGCTGCACTGGCAGAGGGTGCATAAGACTCAGATACACTAACGTCATTAGCATACGTGGCCTTTCCTATAAGGGGACCATTTCCTTCATTCACTAGTTCAAGGATGTAGTTATTTGTAGCATATTCAAGAGCATTGTCAACAGGTATAATAGTTACTATATCATTACTATTTAGAATATTTTGGCCTGCCAAAAAGGTGTCATGTGTCTCTTCTGAAATGTTTTCTGTAAAAGAAGCTTCTTCCATGAAGTCTGTGTCTTTCTCCATAAACATCTTGTCTCCAAATTTATTGTTATCAATAATGTTTTTAATGCCTTTTGTTGAAATAATGGTAGTGGGGGAAATATTGGCTTTAACAGAGGGGGTATTGCTTTCTCCAGATGAAATATTATTATTAGCCTTTGTTATGATGCCTTTTTTCATTTTGACAACTGGAGCAACTTTGTAATACTTAGAAGGACTATTGAATATTGTGAAATCAAAAGGAAGAGGAGTTGGTTTCCATGACAATAGCATGTGTGTTCCTGTGGGAGAATTTACAACAGTCCCTTCTCCAATTGTGACTTTAGTAGAAGAACTTGGATCATTAGACCTAGATGCTTCTGGAAGAGCTAATGTGGAGCCAACTGAAGAGATTCCTTTTACGTTGGAGTGTGCTTGAGTGTTAGTAGAAGTAGCATCAAATTTAACAGTGAAAGAATTCTCTTTTGGTGTATTTGCATCTCTTAGAAGAAAATTGCTTATTTCAGAAATATTGACTTCCTCTTCCACATTGTTGTCACTCTTGGGCAGAGAATTAGACCCAGTTACTGAGGAAAGAATTTTCTCTCCAGCTGGACTGAGAACAATTGCACTTTTAATGTGACCTGCATTAAATTTAGTAGCTGGATCTTCTTGATCAGGGAAATTAGCTATTTTTCCTTCTTCATACACTCTATTTTGAGAGACTTCTGTAGGAGAAAAGGCTTTTATGATTGTTCTATGAAGTTCAGAATATATTTCATCTGTTTTAATTTTAGAAATGTCAATAGTTCCTCTGTTTACTGAGGGAAGTGAATCAGACTCATTGTTTGTAGGACTGTCTGCAAAAGCAATGGAACCAATGGGAAGCTTAGTGGAGGTCAAGGAGTAGGGCATCAGATAAGTTTTATTAGTAATGGGATCATCACTATCATTAGCAGAATTAGTGTATTCTACCATTGTCTCAAACAGATTTGGCCATGCAGCTGAAGCAGCGAGAGGGTTATTTATCATTGGGTCAAAGGTTTCAAGATTTTTAGTTGAGGCATTAGAAATGAACATGGGATTTTCTGGAATCTGTAGAGCTAGGAATCCTTTAGACCTAATATTTTCCTCTGGAGGCCTGGAATCACCTCTGTCATTAGTATTTTCAATGGAGAGAGTAGTGGTATCATCCACAGTGTGGCCAGTATTTGTAGGTGAGGAAGAGATTGATGCCTCACTGTTTAAAATTTTGATCTCTTCATTGATAAAAGAAAGTTTGCCATCAGTGATGACACTGAAATCAGCAGAAGGAATAATGCTGTCCCATGAATGTGGCATCTCTGCCATATTAGTCTTTTCTTTAACATTGGGTAATGAAATATTTTCCGCTTTACCTTGGGAATCAACGTTATAAGTAGCAGATGGAATGACTTTACTGTACAATTGATTCTTATTTTCTAATGGAGAGCTGATCACCAAGGAATCAGTGGGTCCATCTAGGAACATCTTTCCATTCACCATATTCACTGTTATTTCTGGATTTGAAACAAGGGTATAGTCTATCCTTTTGTCTCCAGGGAAGATAATGCTGGTGTAGTCTTCTTTTAAAGTGCCTCCTTTCAGAGGTATTTTACCTAGAAACTTGTGAAAATTCTCACTTGTATGAGTTGGTTGGTAAGTCATAGATTTGGGAACCTTATAATTCAAATTGTCTCTGGAACTGAGAATATTATCAAGGCCAGAACTGAAGTGTTCCTCTCTAGATATCAAATTTTGCAGCATTTCCTTAGTTTTTGTTTCTGTTGGGGCTCCTTGAAATAAATGTTTGTATGCATCAACACTGGAGTAGAGTGGGTGAGACCCAACTATTTTGGATTCATAAATGAGAGTAGGTTCTTTAGTAACTGGATTGTTATTATCCTCCTGTGGTTCAAGGACATATTTCTTAATTATATCCTCAAAAAGTGTGTCATCAAACACAGTACTTATCACATCCTTATCACTTGGAACATTTTCACCATCTGAAGTAGTGTTTGAGACATTTTCTGTAATAAGAGCTACTTCATTTTCAGTGTTTATATCTTTCCCTAAAAAATTTCTTTGCACAGATCTGTTAGTAAAAATAATGTTTAACATGTCTTTGGTTGACGTATTGGTACTGGGGGAAATGATGTCTTTGTTAGGTGGAGAATATGGAGTATTATTAGTAGTCTTTGTTGTAGTATCTTTTTTCATTTTGAAAATGGGATCAAGTTCAGAATATCTTGATGAACTCACAGCAGTTGTAAAATCAAAAGGAGAAAGAGTTGATTTCCACAGTTGCTCATAGGATCCAGCAGGAGCATTATGAAGCAAACCTATAGGACCTGCATCTTCATCAAACAGAGAAGAACTTTTCTCCTTAGGCTTTAATGTCTTTTCATAAGACAGGGTGGAATTAGCTGAAAGTATTCTTTTTAAACTGGGAGGAGCTTGAGGTCTACCAGAAATATTAAATCTACTAACGAAAGGGTTATCTCTCAATGTTCTTGAATCTCCTAAGATGAAATTGCCTGCTTTGGAAACAATGAGTTCCTCCTTGTTACTATTGCTATTGGAGAGAGTACTGGGCTCGGGGGCTGAGAGAAGTGTTTTCTCCAAATTTGAAATGAGAACTGTTGCATTTGTAATGGAACTTAAATCAAATTTAGCATCGGTGTCTTCCTCAACAGAGAGTCTGGCCATTTTCCTTATTTCTGAAGGGAATGGACTTATTTGTGTAGGTGAAAGGACTTTCATTGTTGTATCCAAATGTTGAGCATCTGTCTTAATTTTAGAAATGGTAACAGGCTTTCTCTCCACAGTGGATGGCAAATCAGGCCCATTACCTATGGAATTCCTGGTAAAAGTTACTGAATTAGCAGAGGGAACAATTGAGCCCAAGGAATGGGGCTGAAGGTCTGTTTGGATTTTAATGACTTGATTTTCCGAAATATCAGTTCCATGAATGAGATCAAGGTATTTAGTCACTCTCTCTGGTACTAATGATACTGTCTTTGAAGAGTCAGTCAAAGACTCATCACTTATTAGAGCAGAATCCTCAGTTAGGACTTGAGGCATTAGAATGATACTTTCTGTTGTTTGTAGAGTTGGGAATTCTTTAGACCTAATGCTATTTTCACTAGGTTGTGTAGACTCACCTCCTTCATAACTGTTCTCAAGGGAAGTAGCAGTGGTATCAGCCATAGTGTGAGGTGTCTTCATAGGTGAAAAATAAGTTGAAACCCTGTTATTTTTATTCTCAGAATCTTCAACAACAAAGGAAAGTTCGGGATCAGGGTTGACACTAACTGAAGGAGCAGTGGCATCCTGTGAATAGTAACTCTCTGCCTTGAAAGCCGTGTCTTGATTATATTTCAACTTGAGTGACGTACTGGGTACCCTCTGGTCATAGAGCACAGTGAGTGGGACTGTGTGTCTCTTGTGAAGCCAGTCTTTGCTCATTATTGAATTTGTGCTCTTGGTGAGATCAGTGACTATATCTGAGAAGGCCCTGCTTTGTTCTATAATTTCTACTGATTCTGCATCTGGAGTATTGATAGGCTCAATCCATTTGTCTTCTGGAAGATTGATAATGATGTCATTTTCACTCTGGATGCCTCTTTCTAGAGATAAATCATCTGGAAATTCTGGAGAAAAAATTCTATTTGCATCTGTTAGAGAGTGAGTCATGGTTCTGGGTAACTTACTTTTAAAATTGACAGTATAATCTTTGAGAAAGGAGCCGACTTTGTCAGAATCAGGGTTTCCTTTTCTGGAGGTCAACAGTTGATATTTTTTAGTTTTGAGTTCTACAGAATTTTCATTTGATAGACTCCCAGTGACATGCATGGAGAAAGGAGCATGAGATCCAAATTTATAGAGCCTTTGGATGAGGGCAGGTATTTTTGTTGTGGGACTCTTTTCTTCTCCGATATAAAAGGAGCTTTCCTCCGATAAAGACTTATGACCATTGTCATCAAGCCTCATGGTCATTAGATTCTTATTGTCTAGATTATCTTCTTCTGCCAGAAAAACCACATCTGACTCTGTTGAGAAGTCCTTTCTAATAGGAATTACTTCATATTGAGTTGAATTATCTTTTTCTGCAGAATTTAAATATCTTTTCCCATTTATAATGTTCCTATAGTCATAAGTAAAGATAATGTTGTCAGGTGAAATGACTTTTTTGTCATTTAGGACAATTATATCATTAGATGTAATAGACTCATCAGTTGTTTTTAGGTCATTCCCTCTGATAATGGGTGCGGGATCAAGTTCAGAATCATTGGTTTTGATAAAATCAGCAACAAAAGCAGTAAGAGGAATAATTGGTTTCGGGGGTAGATGATGTAGCTGGCTATAAGAGGCTGTGATAGACCTCTCTAAGTTATCATTATCAACAGAAGATGAGCCTCTAGCCCTGGCCTTTGCCAGGTATACTGTTCTTGTGGAAACAGGGTTAATTTCTTTGGAGGTTCCAGGCATCTTCTGTTTAGCAGAAGCAACATCCAGCTTAAGAAGGAATGGATTAACATTTGCTGAATTTACCTCTCTTAAGTTCACTGGGATTTTGGCTTCAGAAATAAAGGGCTCATCCTCTACAGTAGCTTTATCTTTACTGAAAGATGCATTAGCCTCTGTTCCTGAAGTGGTAGTTTCTTTTTCCATGGTATAAGTTTTATCATTAAGGTCCCCATTTTCAGTGATAAGTATGTCAGTGACAACATTGATGGAATTCTCTGAAAAAGCAGTGGGATCTTCCAGAGGAACAGAGGAGACCAGGGAGAGGGGATGAAATTCACTTTGTACCTTGGTAATCTTCCGGTTCAGGTTCTTGATAAGAGAGTATTCACCCAATGGCTCTGATAATTCTACTGTCACAGGTTTATTTGAAAAAGAATCATCATTTTTACTAAGGGCAACTGTAGTTCCAGGTCTTTTCCAATTGGGGATTAATAGTGAATTTAATTTTATGGCTAGAACACCATCTACTGCAGGCATAATGGAGTCACCATTTTCACTGCTTTCCTTAGAGCCAAAGGTAGAGACATTAGGTGAAATGGTGGTAGCATTTGCTGGCATTTTGGCGACATTAATGTGATTAAGAGACGCTATTGAGGCAGTTTTGATTGTGCTGTTACTGATTTCACCACCAGACATGTTCTCAGCTTGGGAGGCAGTACCTTTAGCCAAGGGATTACTGTGATCTTCTGAAGGATTCAGTTCAGCTAAGTCCATTTTATTTTCATTGATTTTAGAGTTTCCTGATGTGCTTCTGTCTGCCAACTCTGGAGCAGCTGTGTTACTAACATTGGATGAAATGCCTTTTCTGTAGAAATGACTTTGACTTTTTATGGACGTGATGACTGCAGCATGATCAATGGGGAGAGCGTCAAATGTTCTCATCTCTCCCATGGTAACAGTTGTTTCTGTGTGTGGTAGATAGAAATCTTTGCTTTCTGTATTTCCCAAACCAGAATCTTGAGGGAGAATGATGACATCATAATCTTCAGGCCAAGTGCCCTTTTCTGCAGCTGATCTTTTTAGAAACTCAAGGGAAAATGTCTTGTCTGCCTCAATTAGGGAGGGCACCATGGTTTTCAGGTGCTGAGTGTTAAAATTTTGGGTGTAATCTTTGAAAGAAGTGGCAATAGAATCAAAGTCAATATTTTCTTCTTTTAGAATGGTGGCTTGGTATTTGTCTTTAGCATCAAACTCAGGGTGAATTATTCTATATAGAAGACTCTTTGAGATCTCACCTTTAGAGGATGGTGTTTGAGATACAAATCCATTTGGTCCACGTGTGTATTCACTAGGTTTTGTACTAAGGTGATTTTCTCCCTTCTCTAGTTCAGAGGCATGCTTATTTGAAATATATTCTGAATCACTTTTATCAGATTCAGTGGTGATCAAGTCCATAAGATTTAGATCATTTTCCTTTTCTGCAATAGTCCCATGCCAAAGAACAATGGATTCATCACCTCTCAATGTATTTGGATATTCCAGTGATAGAGGAGTTCCTATTCCAGACACTTGATAATAATTCCCCACATTCATATTTTCAGAGGAGACAGTAGTGGAGAAGGTCATAGGTACAATGCCTGTAGGAGAATTGGTTATGCTACCTATAGCAATTTGGTATTTTTCTGTTCCTGGATCAGTTTGCTCATCAGTATAGTGTGTGAAATGTTTTCTAGAAGTTCCTTTTCTTAATAAGACACTGCCTTCTGGAGCAGGGGATATATTATCTTTCACTGAAATTCTAAAATTTGGTGTTGTAACTGTAGATCTTCTTTCAGGGGGAAAAGTATATCCTTTGGGGACATTTTCTTTCATCACTGGATAAAGAATATCACCACTAAAGAATTCACCATTGTCATCTCCACTATTACTATTTGCTACAACCATTTTTCCTTGAAACTCAGAAGTAAATTCTTTAACTAGAGGTTTTGAGACTTCAGTCATATAGGTTGATGCAGGATTCTCAAATTCAAGTTGGTCAGCTGTGGTTTGGGTTGTTCCTTTGAATCTGATGGAGCTATACACATCAGAATTAGAATAATGTTTATCTGCCAGGTTGTTGCCTGTAGGAACATTATCATTTGAAATAGGTATAACATAAATTTGATCCCTCACATTGTCTTCTTTCAGTGTGTTTTCTTCCTCTACTGTAATGTGTATGTCTTTTGGAGGATCTGCTTCATAGTTCAGTGTTATGGCTTCCTTGAAAGAGTTTTCAGGTTCATATCTTGAGATATAAAACTTGGTGTCAACACTTCCTTTAGCAGCAGTCAAAGCTGCTGAAGTAAAGTTATGAAAAGTTTTAGGTATTATAATATCTGCCAAAGAAATCTTTTTTGAAGGGTTTGTTGCTTGAGGATGATTGAAGTGGGCAACAGACTTCAGAACAGTAGAGGGATCAGCTATTAACAGAATGGCATCATCTCCAGACACATTGGGATCTACTCTGGAAATGGTTAAGTCATCTTCCAGTTTAATAGGCTTATTATTAAGAGTGTTAACTTCACTCATGGTAAGAATGCCTTTCTTTATTGGTGAGGCAGCAGCTATTGTAGCCAAGTCTGTTATAACTTCAGTGTTTTTATTCACATAGGAAATATCATCAGATACGGTACTAATGCCGAGAGGAATATTAGTTTTTTGAGCCCCAGCCATTTTGCCTTTATTGGAAAGTCTCTTGGCATTGCTTGAAGTGATGGCAGCAGGGGCTTGATAGTCATCAACATAATCAACAATGTCTGCATTATCCAATGTGGAGAGTGGTAGTTCATGTTTCATGATGCTCTGAACAACATTTGGGTTCTCTTTGGTGATAATAAGTGGATTATCACTGATGACATCATAGTATGAATTATGGAGTATGGGTTTATCCATTCTTCCAATTTGGGGGATAGAATTGCTAGGTAGAAGGAATTCAGTGCCATCTGCTGCTTCCACATTCTGTTTCACAACTGCACTTTTACCCAGACCATTAGCTATTGTTTTGGTAGCCAGTGTCTGAAAATGCATTCTGTCATTTTCAGGTTTTATGACATATAGAACATAATTTTCTCCTCTAGAAGTAAAGTCTCTGTCACTTACTGCTACTTCAGTAGTAGGCATACTACTACTTAATGGGGAAAGAGATTTTGTAGTATCAACAGACACAAATCCATTCCTTTCAAAGCCCCTGTCTCTAGAATTATGTGCAGGTGGAAGATTTTCTATCTGAAAACCAGCATCTTCTTCCACTACAGACTTTACTTCCGTATCGGGAGTTGATTCTTCTTCATTAGTTATTTCCTTGTCTATCAAACTTCCAAATCTTTTTCTTGGTGTAAGAACACCAGCTGTCTTTGCAGGCAGGGAGGTCATGGCCACAGTGGACCTTTCTTCTGGTGTGGTGGCCTTATTAATCATCAGTTCAGAGCTGTTAATCATATTTGTGGTCCCTTTACTTGCATGAGCAGTGGCATTGTATGCATTGTTTGGAGAACTGAAATCAACATACAGTGGAATGTTCAAAGGATCTACTGAAAATGTATTGATTTGCCATTTTTGTGTCATGGCATCATTAGTGAGATGAGGATTTTCAGCCACAGGATCTGATATCCAAGGACTAGTCAAAAGATCATCATAAATTAGCAGGTAGTTTTGAGCTTGATTATTTTGGGCATTGGGCATTGGAGTAGATGACTCAGCTACTGACAGAAGAGTGTATCCTTTGTACATAGGAAAGTCTGTTTCAAGGTTGGGAACTTCAGAACCACCAGCTTGGTTGTTATTAGTAGGGAGATGAATGCTTTCATCCACAGAATCAGCAGATTGATCTGAAAGAGCGATGATGACCTTTGAATCTGAGGTCATGTCAGCTACACTGTTTTCACTAAAATAAGCAGACCCAACATTGCCAAGATGAGTGACAGAGACCACAGGACTGATATTGCCCTGGAAATTGGCTGTTTTAAATACAGTAGATCTTTCAATATCTGTCTTGGCTTTGGTGTCATTTGCAGTAATTGTGATGGGAGTTCTTGGGTTACCTCTGTTGATGAGGTTTGTGCTGTCCACTGTAAAAGGCTTTATTTTATATTTAACCAGGGGGTTGAACATATCAGCAATGCCAGAAGGGAGGATGATTTTGTTTCCTACTGTTTGGGGATAATCTATATCAGGGTTGAAAGAATAACCTTTTCTTCTAATATCTGTTGTGGAAGTGTCTGGATGAAAAAAGATGACTTCCTTTACATCTCCATCATCTTGGTCCAGATTTTCAATTCCTTGGAGCATAATGATAAAATTCTCAATTCCATCAGTGCTCACAGACTTAAAATTGTTTCTATCAGTTTGGAGATTCACATTGAGAAGAGTATTAGAATGATACTTAATTCTTGAATTGTCTACATTAGATTCAACTGTTTTAGCAATATTATTATTGATAGGTGTTGTGATGTTTTCCTTCTGAACAAGATGGATGCCTTCTATCATACCTTCCTTTAGAGGCCAAGTTATTTTAAAGTTCATGTTGGTGTTGCTCTTTGGTTCCATTGGGTTATCGTTAGCATAATGCTTTGTCAAAGTGATACCATTTGTGTTGGAGGCAATTAAGTCCCCCCCAAAATGCATAGTATTTTTAGCTTCATCTAACATTGTTTTGGTATCATTCAAATTACTAATAACATTATTGATTTTCCTATATTTTCTATAATTGAGAAAAGAATTTTTAGTATTAATGGGATTGATATTAGAGATGGTTTCATCAATGTTTGTGCTAATTGTGATGGATTTGGTATCAGCATTGTCATACTCACTCAGAATTGGAATAGATTCAAAGTCATTGCCATCATTTGCAGACAAAATGCTAGGTGTTTGAGCATTAACTGTAGAGGTACCATGATTCTTCATGTCTGTGGCATCAATTACAATATAATCGTCTTTCTGTGGAATTTTGGGATAGTCGCTCATAGTTTTGTCATATCTTTCCAGGTGGCTAGCATCAATTGTAATTATGTTTTTGTCCTTCATGTCAGGAACATCAAGCAAAGGTATGTAATCTTCTAAAATGTCCACGGCATAACTGTTTGCTGTATTGCCTTCTTTCATAAGGGTTGTGGTACCAACAAAGTATATACTGTCTGGTCTTGCTTCTTCCATGTGGAAGTTTGCATTTGTCATGACAGTAGTACTCTCATCTGCAGAGGCACTGAACTCATTCTTAGCATTTTGGATGTAGGCAGCAGGATTAGGGGCAAAGAACAGTTTAGACCTTCCAGTGGATGGGAAGAAAGTCTCAAGGCTCTGAATTGTTTTGGCATCTGTCTGAAAGTCAGGAGCAACAGTGGAATTGGACTTATACTGGGGAGTGGTCGTGGATACAGTTACTAAGATGCTATTTTCTTCAGAATCAGTCATCCTGTTGTGTGTTATTCTGGAGTTGGGTGAAAGTCTGGAAAGTGTGGTCCTGATAGCAGAAGTGTCCTGCATGGCAGCAGGTGAAGGTAAAGCAATGTTCTTTGGGGCCTTTGCCGGAGTAGAGTTGTCTATGATATCCTTGACATAAGCAGTGTTACTTGGTAAGTCATTCCCAAATGAGGAAAGGTTATATACACTAGTTTGAAGAGTCTCTGAGTGGTTTCTCTTTGAAAGAGATCCAGAGAGTCTTGTTCTGCTATTAGTAGACTCAGAGTAGCTATTTGAATTGTATGTAGGTGGAGAATTTTCTTTTGTTCTTAGAATGGATGAGAATTGACTTGCTGAGTGATTGTCTGAAGGCGACAAAGGCAGGCTGGTGTACAGATGGTGATTTGCCTGATTGTTTATTTCCTGACTCCCATTATACTATAGAGAAAGAAGTAAAATATTCTTGTGAGGCTTCCTTTGCAGATTATATTTTACTAAAAACCTGAAATCAATTGTCATGGTATTAAATTGTTCAAATAAAGCAACATTCTCAAGGTCTCTTCTCTTTATTCATTTAATCAATTTAGAAATATACAATGTCAATGTGAAAAGGAATAGCTAATATGTTAAGGTTATGTACCCTCTGTAAATATTAATCCAGGAATTCTAAGGCAAACTTTCAGTAACTAATCTCTTATAGTATTAAAAAGTACAGAGAAACTCTTCAAAATCCCATGCTATATTATAACTTCTATTATCTTTCCTTCATTGTGTATATGATTAATTTTAAAAGAAGGACATTTTATAAATAGAAAATAGAATACTAAAAATACAATGATGATTTGTTTAGCAAGACATTTTTTCTTGCATTAAACATATGCTGAAAATCTAAATTCATTTTTTACCACCATATAATTTTTAGTTTCATAAAAATACTGTTAAATACTGAAACTTACCAGGAAGCAGGGCATAACATTCAAGATGGTCAGTGTTGGGACTAGAATCTTCATTTTGTCTTGTTATTCTGGGCTGCTAAGGTAGAAGATTGTTTTATGTTATGTTAATTCATTGACAGTCTAAATAACAATTAAAAAATAGTCAGAATCATCATTATTATGCTTTCTAAAATGCTGACTTAATTAATTAGATGAAGACAATGCCCAAGTAATTCTAGTGCACTATTAAAATGATAATAGTGAGATAGACTACTTTATTTGCTAAGATCAATACCATTTTAACTAAGTAATGAGAATAGGAAGAGTTTTAGTTCTTTTCTATAGCTTATAGAGAATCAAGGCATAAACACTCAAATTAGTACCTACATTTGGACAGAGTACTTCAGTGAGGACTTCATCATAAAAATTCATCCTTACTCTCTTGTTAATCGTATGTATACAATCAATTTATTACAGTTTTTGAGGACCACTTAGACAAAAGCTAACTTACTGAATCTATATTCAGCCAGAATTTAAAGTATATCTTACCTTGCTAAGGAATCTTCCTTTCAGCTGCCTTTAAGTTTTAACTGTTGACCAAATTAGCCTGGTTCAGCAATGTATAAGTATGAAATCCATGTTGAGAAAGTCTAAATCTAAGAGAGAAATGCAATTTCCTCGTTCTTCCTCCTTTATTTCAGTAGGGGAGAGAAAAACCTTCATGTATAAGGGATTGCTTCTGAGCTAATCCCCAAACAAAAGAAAGGAGATGAAATGTCTGTTGGCTTTTGTGCATGCCTCTCTCAGGCACAGAGTGACCTATTAGCTTATCTTCAAATTGAAAGGGGCAAGATTCATATTTTAAATATTATGAAATCTTTAAAAATGAACTCCCTAGCTTCTTGTGCCATTCTAGTTTCCCTGCTTTCTTTTTTTTTTCTTAATTGTTCCTTTCTCTTCTCATATAGCAGAATTTTGATTTGCTATTAACAGCATTTAATAACTTACACTGGAATTCACCTTAAAGACTGTGGTTTTCATAAGGACAGAATTGTGTTTGGTTTTAAGTATCTGAAAAATATGATTATATTATAGAAGAAAGAATTAAAAAATCACATGTCTGTGTCAGCCTTTTTTCCTTTTTTGTATGATTTACATAGATATTATGTTGATCTTTCAGACATCCATTTCCTTCAGTAAACTCAACACTGGCTAGTATGGCTGTTCAGTTTCTGAACTAATTGTCTATTTGCCTGGAATCCAGCAAAGTACATTATCCCTATTATGTCACCTGCTGAGGTGATTCTTTGGTATATAATCTAAAACCAGCATAAAAATTCTGAAATTACATTGTTACTGACTTTCAGTTTATACTATTCAAGGCATGGTATTAATGATACTTTTATTCGATGGTATGGACACTCAGTCTACACTTAATTGGCTTGCTTTTTCTTCTCATTTTAAGACATCTAAAACTTTGCTTAATGGTAACAACTTTTTTTTTTTACCCTGCATACTTCTTTCATATCATATAACCCAGAAAATCAATAATGATTGTGACATATGGTTCTAACTAGATGGAAAGACAAAGTCAAACCTCTTGTCATTTTTTATTTTCTATCAGGATTATCAATTTTCCCTATCATCTGGCTTAATACTTTTATGTAGCTGACATTCTTTTATTATGCATTGGAACAAATATTGAGTCCCCAAAGTTATGTCCAAGGCTGTCACTGCATTGTTTTTTTAATCAGGCAGAGCCTCGATGCACTAAGCATCTACGTATATACTAATTACCTTCAGATCAAAAGCAATGTGTCATGAATTGAACAATTATAATCTTATCACTTCAGTAGCTTGGAAATATCATTCACAAGATATTAAACATCGCTCTTTGAGTTAAGTAATTGTTGGAAAGCTAGTGCAGTAATACATACTTAAAGATGAAATGTTCATTCAGTTAGAGATTATATTTGCAGGTCTTTTCTTTTCATGTAAGCCGCCAGACTCAACTCAGAATGCTTTGCTGGCACTAATTCATCTTTTTAAGATCTAAGATTTTCACCTAGTGGTTTCCAGAGTTGAACATGAGACAATAAAATAAAATCTTTGTTAAGAAAAGTCATCTTTGAAATTCTCTTTTTTCTTTTGTAGTCTAAGAAGTCCTAATCCATTGCCACCTTTCATCAAGGTGAAAAGTTCATTTATTTTTCCACATGCTTTTCAGTTTATGATCTACTTAATATTTCTGGAAGCTGTCCTCTCTAGTGTGAAAGTGGGCCAACATCAGTGCTTTTCTATACACTAAAATAATAATATTGAAGGAGGAGCTACATATTGAAACAATGGATTATTGGTGTCAACATTCTTACATGGCAAAAGTGAAGCCTACTGGCATGGCCCTGACTGATGTCCACAGAATGCTTGTTTTGTTTTACTGAATCTTTAAGCATATTAGTAGTACATATTTAATAACTGAGAATATCAACACCTACTTACTGGGTGTCCATGAAAGCTACTAGTGGAAACACGGAAGTAGAAGATATAATACATTCAGGAGTCTAAATAATTTATAATCCATTCTAGGAGGAAAGGAATATACATGACAACCATGTTTATTGCCATTTGTTTTTTCATTTATTTATTCAAGTATTGACTGAGTACCTGAAAACTTTAAGCTTCAGCTCCAGGCCCTGAGTGACACAATGGGGAGGAGATAGGTAAAATCTGCCCAAATGAGTTACACAATCAAAGGACGATAATTTGGGGGGTTCAGCAGAGGAGAAATGTCTTTGGAAAGGTTCTTGGCTTTGAAGTTAAGGTAAGTTTTTTTAATTTTTTAAAAATTTTTTATTTTTCTTTTTTTTAATTGGTTTTGCCATACAATGACATGAAACCGCCATGGGTTTACATATGCTCCCCCCCCCCGAACCCCCCTCCCTCCTCCCTCCCGATTCCCTCCTCCTGGGAAATCTCTGTGCACCAGCCCCGAGCATCAATCCTGGGCTGGCGATTGATTTCACATATGATAATTAACATGTTTCAATGAAGTTAAGGTAAGTTTTGAGATTGAAGTTGGGTTAGGGGAGATTTGCTAGGTGTAGGAAAAGGAATGAACAATGGCACAGAAATGAGAATTCTCAGAGTTGATTGGGTTAAGAAGAGAAAATGTCTGATCTCATACTTCTTCTTGCATCCTTACCCTGGGACAAGAGGAGATCAGTGGAGATCTAGAGGAGCCTGAGAACTCTGAAGTGAGTAAATTCCCTTCTTTTGGTGTCACTATACTCACTGGAATCTGGGTGGACTCTCATATACCTGTAGTAAGACTGACCCTTTTTGGGTCTTCACATTTCAATATATAGGAATGAATCCAAGGCTCCAAGACATTTAAACCCTTTTCTAGTCTGAAACTCAACACCATGAAGAAAACTAATCTCATTATGCCCTTTATTTCTCATGATATGCAAAACATCTAAAACCTAGTTCTTCTAACTTGAAGACATGAATTTACCTGTACTGCTGTAAGAAGATTTAGAAAATGAATGTATTAGAGAACTTTATTATGATTTCCATTCAGCATTAACAGGCACCTAGAAGTCATAATCAAGCATGGTTTTTCTCCAGGTACAAGAACAAAGTGGATGAAGGGTTATTTATTTACTCCAAATTGATGTTTTTTTCTAAAGCAAATACAATACAGCAAGTGTAGGAAAAGGGAGTTAATGGTGTCTAAAAGGGAGGCATTATAGTAATTGTTTATGGAATGCTAGTTGGATAAGAGGATAGTATGGACTCACAGGAAGGAAAGAAAGTGAAGTAGCTTAGTCATGTCCGACTTTTGTGACCTGCAGCCCACCAGGCTCCTCCCTCCATGGGATTCTCCAGGCAGGGATATTGGAGTGGGCTGCCATTTCTTTCTCCAGGGGATCCTTCCAACCCAGGGATTGAACCCAGGTCTCCTGCATTGCAGGCAGACGCTTTAACCTCTGAGCCATGAGGGAAGCCCCATAGGGAGGAAGGAAGAGTTAAAAGTTGATGGAATCAGTGGACTTGTAGGTATTTTTGAGGTTAAAGAATCGTTAAAATCAGAGTAGCAGAAGAAGAGTTGTTTGTAATATGAGGGGGATTTTTAGTTACAGCCATGGGAATGAGTGGTTAAAACAGAGTACAAGATAAACATATAGGCAAATGGAGTCAAGGAACTGAGGGAACAAAACATTAAAGAAATTTTCTTTGTGGACACTGAAATCACCAGAATTGAAAAAGGATTGGTTCAAAATAAGCTATAGTGAACCAGGAGATGAAATCTGTGATGGTTAATTTTATGTGTCAGTTTGACTGTGTCAAGGAGTGACCATATTAAATAATATTTTTGGGTGGTCCATGAGGCTTCTTTTGGATGAGATTAGCATTTAAACTGGTGAAGTCCATAAAGCAACATCCGGTCCTTTGGAAATCTGAATAGAATAAAAATGGTGAAAGAAGGAGGAATTTGCTGCTTTTAGCTTTCTACCTTCCTGCTTGAGCTTGGATATTAATTTTCTCCTGCTTTTGGACCAGAATATACATTAGCAACCCTTGTTCTCAGGCCTTGAACTAGATTGGTCTGGAGTTACACCATCAGTTTTCCTGGGTCTCCAGCTTACAGATGGCTTATCATGAGACTTCTCAGTCTTCATAATCATGTAAACCATTTCATCATGATAAATCTCTCCATCCATGTGTGTGTGTGTATATATATATATATATATATATATATATATTTATAATAACTTCTTCTCCTTCAAAATTATAATATCTCCTGCTCATCCTCACTCTTAGTAAGTGGCCCTATCCCTTATTTCATTAAAACAAAATGAATCAAAAAAGGACAATCACAAATTGGACCACCATATTCCCTTATCCCCTATAATTTGAGTCCATACATTCTGTCTTCCCTTGCAATTACTATGGATGAGTTCTCCAAAGCTAAGCTTAAGGCCAACTCCTCCATTTTAGACTAGATCTTACCCTCTTGCCTAGCCAAAGATTTTAGTCCATTAATCTTCTCTCTCCTATATTATTATTTTCTCCCTTTGTTTGCTCATTATCAATATACAATATATTTGTTGGCTCATTATCATCAATATACAATATACAAAGACATGATGTTCTTTCTTTTATCTAAAAAAAATAGTTTTCAAAAAAATTTCCTCAAGCATGCAAGGTTTTATTATGAGTAAATCCTTGCCCTTAGTGTATAGCAGATATAACAGATTTATAGAATGAGCCTTTAAGTAGTGTAGGACAAATTACCCAATGAGCTACCTTATATATGCATGCTGCTCCAGGGGATCTTCCCAGCCCAGGGATCGAACCCAGGTCTTCTGCATGGCTAGTGAGTATAGCACACTGTTTCTCACTTCCTTTTACTAGTGGTCAAAATTGTTTGAATCCATCTGAAGGATATGCCTTTCTGATTCATGTGTGAAGAGACTTGGTAGGAATTATTTGTCTGGAATGGGCTCAATGTCCATTCCTTTGTCCTCATCTGGGTTTTAAAATTCAAGCTCCTTGATTAACAAGAAGAACTACATCCTTCAGGGCAGCCTCAGAGTTCAGGCACATCTTTTCCTCCCTGGATTCATTTCCATTTTGCTTTTCTATTGTGGAGATTTCCCTTCCTACTGAGCTTCCCTGATGCCTCAGATAGTAAAGAATCTGCCTGAAATGCAGGAGGTGTGGCTTTGATCCCTGAGTCAGGAAGATCACCTGGAGAAGGGAATGGCTACCTACTCCAGTGTTCTTGCCTAGATAGAGGCAATTTCAGGATAGAGAAGCCCCGCAGGCTACAGTCCATGGGGTTGCAAAGGGTCGGACATAACTGAGTGACTAACGTGTTCCCTTACTATTATTTTGTTCTAAAGTCAGCTATACATTTAGAAGCATATTTATTATATTTAATTCAGAATTTCTGTCTCAAAATGTTAATATATATTGAATATTTTCCATGATCTTAAAATGGGCAAAATGGCAAGGACATGTCATATTATATTAGTGAACATGATCCTCTGTTTTCACCCCTTTGATGTCTTCTTATAGAGTTTGACTTATGGGAGTTTTAACCCACATATTCATTTGTATTTTTTGTAGTCCACATATTTACCTTGAGAAAGCAAAAATTGCAGGACAAAGTTAAACAGGCAAGGGAGACTTCATTCAAGACTTCTGCAATAGTTGACTCTGCTGAACAGAAGATGAGAGGTTTGTAAGCACCAGGTTGAGCTAGCACTGCAGGGTGTTATGACATGCTGACTAATGGGATGTGTCAAGCACACTGTATGATTCTTGAGTCTGCAAATGTCTTCCACTGTGATTAGGCCATTTGTATTTGCTAATTGGTGCTTAATCAAGTTAGGCTGTTACCCTCGCACAGAGACTGAGAGATAGGAGCACTGTATTCTTTGGCTTCTAGGTCCTTAAGAAGACCTTTCCTCAGTTGTAAACTTGGAGAGAAGCTTAAAAAAGATTTATATCTCAAAGGGACAGAATTTAAAAAATTAAAAATTAAAAAAAGAATTAAAATTGAAATTTCTCTAAGGAAATGCTCTAAGACTCCAGGGATCTAGAGTCAGGAAAAAACCCGTCTAAAGTTTAGTCAAATTGAGGATAACATTAAGATCTCAGTCAAAGTGAAAGTGTTAGTTGCTCAGTCCTGTCCGACTCTTTGTGATCCCATGGACTCCATGGAGCCCACCAGGCTCCTCTGTTCATGAAATTCCCTAGGCAAGAATACTGGAGTAGGTAGACATTCCCTTCTCCAGGGGATCTTCCCAACTGAGGGACTGAACCTGGGTCTCCTGCATATCAGGCAGATTCTTTACCAGCTGAGCTACCTGAAGCCCTGTCAACCTTCTATTTAAGTATTGCTCATTATTTGGAGCTTTTTAGTGAGACAAGCTGTTAGGTTTTTAATTCATATCCAAATGTGTGAGAGTGATGCAAATACAAACAGGGACAAATGATTTTCAAAATGATTTATTGAACAAAAGCTGAAGAAGTGAAAATGAATGCACTCAAGAGAAGAGAGAGTGAAAGAAGCAGAATTTCTTTTTTCTTTTTTTTTTTGGAAGTCAATGTACTTTTATTTTATTTATTTATTTATTTTTATTGTTTTTGCCATACAATGACATGATATCACCATGGGTTTACATATGCCTCCCCTCCGGAACCCCCCTCCCTCCTCCCTCTCCCCCGGGAAATCTCACTGCACCAGCCCCGAGCATCAATCCTGGGCTGGTGATTGATTAGACACATGACAATTAACATGTTTCAATGCCCTTCTGCCATATCATCCCACCTTTACCCTCATCCACAAAGTCCACGAGTCTATTCTATACATCTGCGTTCCTTTTGCTGTCTCGCATGTTGGGTTCTCGTTACCGTCTTTCTAAATTCCATATATATGCGTTAATATACTGTATTGTTGTTTTTGCTTCTGGCTTACTTCACTCTGGATAATGGGCTCCAGTTTCGTCCATCTGAGTAGAATTGCTTGAAAGAAGCAGAATTTCTAAAACAGTCTCATTTCTGAAGTATGACGATAGTCAATTCTTGAGCCAGTATTGGTGAAAGTTAAGGTGAGAAATTTAATATTTAGGTAGAATAGGACCTAGAAAACATATTGATAAATATAAAATTAATTCCTACTGCCCTACTAATAACACCTAGCTGTTTTGAAATCGCTATTTTATATTTCTTATGTGAAATTAATTCCATTTAAATGACCTACCTGCACCTGTCCCCAGTATCACTCTCTTATTTTCCTAACATAGCATAATTTAACCTTAGAGTAAAACATATCTAATTAGATGTTCTAAGTTTACAGTAAAGTATAGCTAGCTAGCTGCTGTGTTTAAAGCCTAATCCATCATTACTACTACCTAGAATGTTTCATCCACTTTAATAAAACCCTTATATAAATTTTGACAAATCATATTTTCCAACAGTCTTTTTTTCTGAAATTATCCTAGATCTGCTCCTTCTAAAAAAAAATACAGATGCTTATTTACAAAAGAGAAATATATTCACACACATAGAAAACAAACTTATGGTTACTTTTCTGTATACTTGAAAATAATGCAACATTGTAAATCAACTATACTTCTATAAAAAAAGTCTTTGGACTAAGGCTGAATCAAGAAAAGAAAGTTTTATATCTAGATGAGTTTTTTGGTGTATTGTAGCTTCATGAATATAAATTTTTCTAAATTTTTTTTTTCTCCAAGGATTTTCTTTTTTAGTTATGGCATCATGCCTTCATTACTAAGAACTTAATTGAGGTTTCACTCTTCCTGCTTACAGTTTCTTGGTTGTGATACTCATTCTCATTTTTGAACATTTATACCTGCCAGTTTCCCTTTCTGAAATACTGTCTGGGTGTTTTCATATCCATAATCTTTTCAGATCCCTCCTCACTCCCCAAGGACTTTTATATATATGTGTGTGTGTGTGTATATATATATATACATATATATATATATATATTTAGGGACTTCCGGTGGTTCAGATGGTAAAGGATCTGCCTGCAGTGCAGGAGCCCCAGGTTTGATCCCTGAGTTGGGAAGATCCCTGGAGAAGGGACTGGCCACCCACTCCAGTATTCTTGCTTGCCTGGAGAATTCCATGGACAGAGGAGCCTGACAGGCTATAGTCCATGGGATCACAAAGAGTTGGACACAACTGAGGGACTAACATAGTATCTAGAATAGCAGAGCTTAGTAATCTTTACTTTGAAAAAATGCTAAGTGATTGTGATTCAGCTGTCTACTGAATGTGAGATCACCGTTTTAGAATTCTAAGCTTTCTGACTGTTGGCTTAAATATTAAGACATTTGGATTTTAGCCTTGGCTTTACCATTGTGTGTTCTGAATGTGACCAAATCCAAAAACTCTGTATCCTATATGTAAAATGGGAGAATATCTACTCTTTTTCATAGGATTGCAAAAAACTGGGGCAGATCCGGTGTAACTAGCCATAATGTAAGCTATTTGGGAATATGTAGAACTCTACTGAATTTCTTCATTTCATTCTTTGCATGCATTATTTACCTATTACTGATATGCTTGCTATGTACTGCTGCATTGCTTTTATGTTGGGGAAGAAGGGTTACTTTCTGCTGGTTATAGCTTTATTTGCTGTGGTTGGAGTAACAGGTGGTGATTGTATGCCACTAACCACAGCAGAGGTGGTTCCAGTGGAGGCTGTATTGGCGGTGACTATAGATGTGGGACTGGAGGTTACCCCAGGGGTTGTGCCTGGGGTAGTAGTGATGGCATTAGCTTCAGGTGTGTCTGTTGTTGCTCTGGTTGTGATGGTTGTAGGAGGTGTAAAGGTAATTACATCTGTGGACTCTGAAGAACTCGTGGCAGGAGTGACCTCATCATCAGTGACAGTTGTTTCAATTTCTTCGGTGGTAGAGTAGTCCAATTCAGTGGTTGTATCTTCAGATACAGTGGTCATGATGGAAATCAATGTGGTGGCAGCTTCATTGGCAGTGTCCTCTATAGGTCCAGTAGTTTCCTCATTCTCTGGAGTTGTATTAATAGTTTCAGGGGTTGGAAAATATGTTTCTGCAGTAGAGGCAGAAGTAAGTGGAGTGGTATTCACGGTACCTAGTATACTTGTACTGTCAACAGTTGGGGCACCTGAGGCTGAAGGTGAGGGTGTGGCTGCCACACTTGTGGAGGCTGCTACTGTTGCAGTGCTGGCTGTTATGGGGATTGTGGTTGCAGCTGAAGCAGCTTTTCCTGTTGTAGCCACAGACATGATGCTTGCTCCTAAAGTTGTGGAGTCAGATGAAGGGGTTGTGGCATCGGTGGGTGTAGTCGTGGCATCTTCAGTTGGACTTGTGGCGTTGGGGGTTGGGTTTGTGGTTCCACTGTTGACGGTCAAGGTACTAGAGTCAATGGTGGAGGCAGAAATACCTCGTGTGGTGGTGGCAGCACTTGGCGAGGTTGTGGTGGCCTCGAGAGATGTGCCAGCGACTGAAGGTGCCGTGCTAACACTTGTGGTGGAGTTGGGGAGGTTGCTGTGGTGACAGTGGCAGGTCCTCTAGCTTCTGTGGTTGTAGCTGAAACGGTTGTACTTACAGCTGGAGAAGTGGAGTCTACTACTGAGGATGTAGGGTTTTTAGCTGTGGGAGTTGTGGCATCCGCAGGTACTGTTGTAGCTTCAGCGGTTATGTCATCTGCTGGTGGAGTGATAACTTCTCTCCCCGGAGCTATGGAAGCCTGGACAGTGGTTTCCCCCCCACTGGTCAACACACTGGGTTTAGCCGTAGAGGCTGAAGTCACAGGGGTTGACGTGGCGGCACTCGCCACAGTTGTGCCAGCAGAAGCAGTAGTCATGCCGATGGCTGAGGCTGTGGTGACACCAGTGGTGGCTGTATTCGCCTGTAGGTGTGAGGAGGCTGTTGCGGTTGTGATTGTTCCCACAGGTTCTGGGGTTGAGGATCCAGCTGTTGCAGTAACCGTGGATGTGAAGTCTGTTTCCAAGGTCGTGAAACCTCTTGCGCCCGTCATGAGCTCATCGAGCGAAGTCGTGGCGGCGACTGACTCTGTGGTTTCGTCATTCGCGGGGGTAGTGGAGACCGAAAACAGGGATTATGTCACCTACTGGTTCAAGGGGAGTCTCAGCCCCATGTGTGGTGGCGGTACCAGGTGAGCTGGTGGGTGTAGGACTTGGTGCGACTCTGGTTGTGGTGGAACCAGAAGCAGTGCTGGAAGCTCCAGGGACTTTTGTGGCAGTGAAAGCAAGAGTTGCGGCAGCACTGGCTGATAATGAGGTAGGGTTGTGGAAGGTGTTACATTTGTGACTCCAACACCTTTGGAGGTTGTGGCAGTGGGGGCGCTTATAGTAGGGGATGTGATCCCTGGGTTGCTGAAGTCGTAGAGGCAGTTTGAGTGGTGGAATAATCTACGGGGGGGAGAGTGGTGTCAACTGCTATGTTTGCCTTAGTTTCTGCACCCTCTGAGGTAATACCAGGTGCAGCGGTGGTGGCAGTGGTGAGGAGCATCGTGGAGCCAGCTCCTGGTTTGACGGAGGTTGTGGAGCTGGAAGCAGTGGACCCTTGTGATGTAGGTTTCACTGAAGGTGCCGCTGACATCGTCCCAGGTGCTGACGCAGGTGTAGTGGAGACAGCATCTCTCGCTGAGTTAGTGGTTGATGTCACTTGGCTTGTGGCGGCAGCAACTGAGGATTGAGTTTCAGACGTTCTCGTGGTTGCATCCGATCCCTTAGTTGTAGTGGTCGGGCGTGTAGTTGTAATGACTTTGGGGCCCATTGGCCTTATTGGAGGTTTGGGTTTATGACAGGGTGGCTTCTGAGGCAGATGAGGTTGGTGTGCCTGGGAATGTGGAGGACCTGGCCATGGTCTTGGTGGAGGTGGATAGAATGGATGAGCCTTCAACGGCACTTACGTGGTTGATTTGGTTGCTGGCAAGGAAATTTGTTATGATGACGTTTAGATGGAGGATATAATGAAAGTGGTTTTGTGACTATGTTATATGGACATTTTTTCCTTGCAGCTTGAACTGATTTGGATCCTTTTGGTTTAGATGGTTTCAACCTTTTTCTGACAACTGTAGATTTCTCTTTTTTAGACTGTTTTACGGTTCTGCTGTCTAAAGGATGTTGTCTTTTTATTCCTTGAGGGAATATAAACTGATTTGAAACTTTCTTAAGAGGTTTAGATGGTCTCTTTTTGGACTTCCTTGGCCTTTTCTTTGCTGTTAGAGTTGTGGGCTGTCTTTGTTTAGATGGTGTTATAGATATACTCTTTGCAAGAACTGTTTTTGCAGTCTTTTTACCTGCTGTGGGCTGTTTCTTTGTAGATTTTGTTTGAATTCTTTTCTTAGATAGAGATCTTTTTGGTCCTACTTGAGCAGATTTAGACAGTTTTTTGGCAGTAAGGTTTGATTTTTTTAGATTTTTCTTTTCAACCAGAGTTTTTTTGAGAGCTGGAGATATGCCTTCTTTTGCTTGATTTGAATGCTTCCTGGTGGTTTTAGACAAGGAGCTTTTAGGTGTATTTGGTCTTTTCTTTGAGGCTGATGGTGTTTTTAGTGCCAATTTAAGTGCTTTAGGCTGATTTAGTTGTTTCTTGGCAGGTGTGGTAGAGGGTTTTTCAGCTATAGAGGTTTTCCTTTTTGTTGCAACTTCTTTTGATTGACTGAGCTTTTTCTTGGCAGATGTAGATGCTACCTTTTTAGATTTAGTCAGATTTTTCTTTTTGGTTTTAGAAGCTGCTCTTATTCCTGTTGTCTTAGTTGGTCTTTTTTTGACCAGGGTTAACAGTTTGGTATTTTGTTTCTTTAGAGTTTTCTTTTTGGCTACACTTTTTGGGGGAGTGGTTTTAATCGTTTTTGCTTGCTTCTGCTTTTTCTTGGTGTATGAAGACAGAGCTCTGTGGGATTTAGCTGGTGTTTTCTGGAGGGTTGATGAAGTTTTGTGGGATGCTTTTATTGCTGTGGAGTTAGATGATTGTTTTTTGGATAATATAGACAAGGCTTTACATTTCTTCTTAAGTAGGGATGTTTTTGGAGCTGTTCCTATTGTAGTTTTTTTAAACTGTTTCTTAGCAGGTGTAGACTGGATTTTCTTGGATTTTTGTGAACTCTTTTTAGCTGAAGTTCTTCCTGAAGCTGCTTTAGCCACTCTTGGCAAATTCAATGGCTTCTTGCTAGAGGAGGACAGGGGCTTTTTGAATGCATTTCAATTGTTCTTTATAGTCAAAGATGATTTTGGTGCTGCTGAAGTCCTTTTTGACTGTTTCTTGCCAGTGGTCTTTTGACCTTTTTTAGGCTGTTCCAGAGTTTTGCTTGACCTCAGTAGAATATTTCGTTCAGTTAGACCAGAGGAATGGGGGGTCAGCCCTTTCTTGCCAGAGGCCAACATGCTTTTTTTAGGCTTGCTCTGGTTTTGTCTTTGTGATGGCTTTTTCTTTGTACTTGGTGTCTTCAGATTTGAAGATGATCGACTGGCTGCTTTGTTAATCAGTGGAGGTAGGACAGAGGCACGAGAAGGGACTTGAGGTTTCCTAATGACCTGGGTGGATGAAGGTCTGCTCCTTGATGACCTGGTGGAGAAGCTTTGCACGGACTGACTGTTGTTTGTCTTTCCTGTTGCCTGGCGCTGTGGTTGCTGACTCTCACTGAACTACCAAGGGAGAGAATAGAAGACATCTCCAAATGAAACAGTTAATTGTTGATTCACATCCTCCCTTTCATTTTGGAAATTGGTCTGCTCTTTTAGTTAGGAGGTGCTTTGATTTTGAGTGTCAGACAAATTTAGAATAAATTGTACTATAACCTTAAAATGCATACATACTCTGACTCTGCAACCCTATGAACTGTAACCTGCCAGGATCCTCTGTCCTTGATTCTCCAGGCAAGAATACTGGAATGGGTTGCCATTTCCTTCTCCAGGGGATCTTCCCCACCTAGGAATTGAACCTGAGTCTCCTGCATTGCAGGTGTATTTTGTACCACTGAGCCACCAGGGAAACCCTATAACTTTGAAATACCAAGGCACATTATGTGGATGATTAGAGAAAGCACCTGGGTATTACTTTCAATGCTAGTGTATTTACTTGGAAAATTGAACAAAATAGAGAAATGTAATTTGGAGGAAATCCAATTAGTTGGTTGTGTAAAGTACTACCACTAAATCTATGAAAATTTGTTTTTCCCTTAAAAACTGCTGAGTAAAAATCATTATCATGTCCTTTAGGAATGAATGAAAGAACAACATAGGCAGCTGTGTTACATGAATCCCAATGAAAGTATTACAGCTAAATTCCAGTTTAGAAATTATACAAAGAAACAGTATTTGGTGCTGAATTAAAAAAATTGGATATTAAAAAATGTAGGAAAAACCTGTTTTTCTTGCCTGCCAAAGCTTTGACTGAGGCATTGAATGTGGGAAGAATTTTACAAGGAAATAATAATGATAACAGAAAAGGAAGGACTCCTTGGAATGAAGTGTGGTTGGTTAAATAAAATTGAACAGACATTTGAAGATCACATGTAATTCTAAAAATAGTGGATACTATACTCTTTGGTCAAAAAGAGATTTGAGAAACTAGTGAACAGCACATGATTGAACCAGAAGAGCAGAAGTTTGGTTTTTTTTTTTTTTCCCTCTCTTTCTGCAAGAGATATAAAAGGGAAAATCTAAAGCCATGCGGTTCAAGAGAACCAGGCTCTTATAAATAAGAAATCTATTTGCACAGTGATGGATAAGACAAGTCAAATATGTGAAATTTAATTGTTTATTTTAGATGTCAGTAGGAGGCCATCTACCCTCTTCCTTTTCACTGGAGTTATGTCTTAAGTGGAGGAACATTTGACAACTTTTGATCCTGAGAATGTAATAATAGACCCAGAGAATTCCTGAAAAACAATCTTGAGAGATGGGTAAACTCACACTCATTTTTCACCTTTGGAGGGGAAACTCCTTAAAATGAAAGTGGTGGGTGGATATAGACATTAAAGACAAGTGGGAGTCTTGGTGATTTATTTGCCAGTTTAGTTCAGTTCCTTCAAATTTATTTGGAGATTTTCTCATACCTCACCCTCTTCAACAAGTAGCCATTCCTTCCTCTGCTCTCTCTCCCTCTTTTTCTCTATTTCCCTTCCACATTTCCTTCTGTTTTGCCCCTTCTCCTCAGATTCCAAGTGATTTGTATTGATCTATTTCCAAAGATGTTAGAAGTAGGAGGTAATTTCCTGTTTCTTTCCATCTCATGTGACCCTGTTCTGTTTTTAAAAATACATACTCTCACTCTGACCCCCATCTTAGTGTTATATAACTATATATTTTAGGTAGTTATTCTAGTTTTCAAATATATAAAATCTTAACCAGGAAACAAATGGCAAAGACCAGGATGAGTCCAATCAGGGTTAAAGCCTTTATCTTGTCCTTTTAACCCCTATAAGTAGAGAAATAAGAGAAAAGATTTGTTATGTGCTTGAAAATGAAGAAATGATCACTAAACTGCTCAGCAATAAAAAAATTAAAGTTTTATTAGTAGCAATTTTAAGAATAAAAAATTCTTGTCCTAAAATTAAACTTAAAATGTGGATATAATATTAAAATATGTGTGTGTATATATATATATACACACATATATTGAAGACACTATCATTATTTTAAAATCACTGAAAAACTAGTTTTTTCTTACTTGATTTGCCAAGGAGACTGCTATTTTAAAAATTTGCACTTATAAGAAGAGCTTCATTTTCTATCAAGAATTATAAAAAAGAAATTCTTCACCTACTCGTTTTTCAGTCACTGCGTGTGCACTCGTATGTGACCATGCGTGCACACACACAAAAGCATCCTACTTCCCCTCCCTTCCTAATTCCCATAATCATTTAGGAAAAGTATATGAGCTGTGGCATAAAAAAGAGTTCTAGGAAGGTACATGGAGAGCTATTAAGTTGAGAGATAAACTTTATGGAACTCAGTTTCTGTACATCTGATGGGTGATGTGGTGCTCTATGCATTACTGTGTTTCAAGAACAGGTTCCAGGAAATCCTGAGAGTCTATAAAGCTATTTGATTTTGCTCTCCTCCTCTCTCTGATATATATATGTCTGTATATACATATAGACTTCCCTGGTGGCTCAGACGGTAAAGTGTCTGCCTACAATGCGGGAGACCCGGGTTCAATCCCTGGTTTGGAAAGATCTCTTGGAGAAGGAAATGGCAACCCACTCCAGTATTCTTGCCTGAAAAATCCCGTGGACAGAGGAGCCTGGTAGACTACAGTCCATGGGGTTGCAAAGAGTCGGACACGACTGAGCGACTTCACTTTATATGTGTGTATATATATATATAGTCTACAGAGTTTTATACCTGTTCTGAAATTATTTTGTAAAGTGTTATGTATTTTCCCTGTTAATAAATCATTTTCAGATGAGGTACACTTGACAATTAAAGTTATTGAATAATGAAATCCAGTTCTGACCTACATTACTCTAATTGTATAGAACACTATGTTGTTCTTCTTAATATAGACAGTTGTGTGGTTGGAGTGTGTACCATGTGTCCACCATGCCAGATTATTAAGATGAATATACAGGAAAACAGACTTCTGAAAGCAGGATTTTGTGAAAGGAAATGGAAAAGACAGCCTGCACGTATCTTAGGCATTACCTTAGGGAAACTCAGTATAAATGAACTAGTCTCTAGTAGCATGTGGCCTTTGAGAATGATAGTGGGCTTCTCAGCTTTATTAGCCATTAAGCCAACAGATCAACTTCTAGAATTATCTTCAGATTCTGAAACCATTAGGTGTTTCAGTCTGAGTCTGAACTGAATCAGTTGGAATCATTGTCTTTCCCAGTGAAGCAGTCTCATCCAAGTGTTCTCCACTTCAGTGAATGATGCATTATCACCCAGAAGTTAAGATAAGCCAGAATCCTGAGTTAGTTTGAACTGTCCCTCTCATTCTCTCATGCCCACCAGTCACTAAATCCTCTCTATATTTCACTTAAGAGACAGTGTTTTGAATCAGCTCACCTCTCTTCATCTTCACCAACAGCACCCTATTCAAGTTAGCATCACATCTTACTTGGGCCTCAGCTTGACTCAGCACAGAGTTACTGTCTTCTCATTTGGTAGTACACATTGTTCTAGGAGATGGAGACATAGGGAAGAGCAGTACAATGTTTCCTGACCTGTTGGAATTTTCATGATCTCCAAGACAGTCTGTTAACTAACCCATAGCCCTGCTTTTAATTAAGTGCAGTTATCATAATATTTTTCATAAAATACAAGTCTAATTGCCCTAGTTCCCTGGTTAAAATCTTTCACTGGTTCTCATTTCTCTTTATCCTAAAGACAAAAAAAAAAAACAAAAGAAATTCTTCAAGTGGCTTCCAAGGTCCTTTGCAACCCCACCTGTTATTGTTCTTCAGTCACATCTCTGTTAGTCTCATTCACATTGTGTGTGTGTGTATTGCTTATGATACTCCTTTCTTCCTCGAAGGCCTTCATATATGCTATAACACAATCCACTGCAGTAAGTTTTTTTATTCTATCTAGAAATTGAAACACTGCCAGTCAAGTTAGTTAATGATGTGTTCATTTCAGTGTAGTTCTTATCTTACAAGATGGAATTCTATCCAGTGTTTGACATGAGTCCTTCCTTCTCTTGACTTTTAGGAAACCACCCTATCCTGGCTCTTTTCATACCTCTCTGAAGTTCTTTTTAAGAGGTTTGTTCATGGATTTTCTTTCTTCTCTACTCAAATAAGGGTTCTGGCATCAATCTTATTTTTTCCTCGCTTGATAGCAAAGCTCCTGTAGGGAGTTCCTGAAGGTACTTGGAAATAGCCTCTATTAATATCTGTAGACTCACTTCTAAGTTTGTTGATTGAGCCTTGTGCGTACAACTCTTTCATGAACATCTCCATTTGGTTGTACCATTGCACCTTTAACACAGCCTGCCCAAAATTGAACTAACTCATAAGTGCCCCCAGCCTCTTTCTGATTAAGAAACTGGGCTTTAGTTAATGCAGAAGAGAAGAATCTGGAGAAGAGTACCCTGGGAGCATTGGTATTATCCACACAGTTACCTTGAGAGGGGTGTCTCTTTTGGATCTTGGTCAGAGCTTGCTTCTTCTTGATCCAGCCAATGCCTCTAAGACTTGATACCTTCAGATGTTAAAAGAACTAATTGAATGGTCCTTCCATCTAAAAAGGTAATCATTCTTGCCGTTTGTACTTCCTCCTTTTCACCTATTGGTTGTGATAGAGAGCGGGGACTAGGAAAAAATTGCATATGTGGTATCATTTCAGTTTAATCTTGAAACACTTGCCCTTTGGAATTTTTGTTCCAGGAACAATGAGAACTCTATTTTGTGTTTTTCTTGGAAGGAGTAACAATAAAATCTGATATTTGACAAAATTTAAAAATTAACACTATGGCTTTTATGTATATAACTCATTCTAAGAAAACTATGCTTCAGTTTCTTACTTGAAATTATAAAATTATTTGTATATTGCCAGTGTTCACAATTTTTTGGAAGTTGATAAACTTTATTTTTGCAATTTGCTTTAATATTTAAAGTTTAAAGGACGTTAAGACATGATGTCTGAAAGCACATAATAAGAGGATATAAATGACCTTTCTTCCATTGAGTTAGAACACATTTACGCACATAAGCTCAAAGGGCCCACATTAGGGAGATTTGTAAAATACCTCCCCACCGCATTGCACCTCCACTCCATTCCTTTGAAACCCCTGTGACTTAGAATCCCTCAGTTTTTAAGAGAACACATTAAATTAGATAGCAATCTGATTTCTTAAGACTTTTTCAATTGCTGTGATCATGCAATGAGAAATGTAGATAACTGTCATTTACCATGCTAATAAAAATTAATTTTATACTGATTCATTTACCATTTTTATGTATTAATCTGTGTTGAGCCACATACCGTAAAGTCAAATAAACTGCTTCAAAACAAATAGAGCTATGAGAAATCACCAGTGTATTTGAGGAAAAGTATGCAAAACTCTTCTAAAGGCAATTCTAGAGTAGTAAAGAACACTGAACCTGAAATCAAAAAGACTAGATTTAACACCTAGTTTTGTCATTTTATTACTATTTGACCTTGATAAACTTATTTGTAAATGCCATTTTCTCATCTATAGATGAGAATCATCCCTGTTTTATTCACCTGACTGAGTAGATATTAGAATTAAATTAGAATATTCATTTACTTTGTGAACTCTATAGTATTATGTGACAATATTGTTGCTAATTTAACTTATTTGTGCATTGAATTTTTATAACATTAACTATAGATATGTTTGATATAACTAAATCTCAGCATTACTGAGTATGAAATGACAATTTTGATTTAATTGATTTAACTCAACATATATTTATTGGACATTATTATTGAATGTGATAAGAGCAAGGCAGACTCAGTTCCTGTCTTGAAGGGCCAAGGATTTATTGGAAAGGTTGTAACACAGAAAAAAGTGGCTTTGATCCACTAATATCAGTTTAACAGAGCAATTGTGATTCCCCTCAGCTATTTCCTTTGGATAAACTTTCTCCACTCACCTTTTCGTCTGAAAATCTCATGAAGATCAGAGGTCAGGGTTTGGCTGTACTTGAATGACTGGGTGCCTGCATGAAAATCAGTATCATAATAAAGATTGTGCAATAAATACACACAGTATTGTCTTTTCTAAGACTTGAAATAATCACTTTAAATTTAATAAAAAATATATACACTGATTTGACTCATAATAAGGTTTGTCTCCTCTTTTATGTTTGTCCTTCCTTTGGAACACTAATCAAAACACTCTTGTTTATAAGATTAATATTATTTTAGGCATTCCATTTATGGTTTTCATTTTTATTGAATATTGGAATACTACAGAAAGGGCTTTGGAAGCTAATGACTTTGATCAATATATCCCCTAAATTTGAGTTTATACTTAATTTTGTAAGTAAAGGTCTTATACAGAAATTTTATTATATAACATTAGAAGCTCTATGATTATGTAAAAATTAATCGTGCCTTCTCCAATGAGAACTAAAGAGTATTCAGGAAGTTTTAGAGAAATAGACCAAGCTCTTTGTGATTATCAGCACAATGCATTGCACTGTTATTAATATGTTATTAGTACTAATCATTTAACATTTAAACACTAGTCAAGATTAAATAAAATAATAAATAGCTGGCCAAATTCCCGTCAAATTATTGGGTGTTAACATGGCCTTAGACATATTTCTATTACGTAGTTTTGAAAAAAGTGGGAGAATAATTGCTGACATGTATGTCTTTCACATTCAATAATTAGAGAAGGGAGTTTCAGATCAGTTTGGGCACCTGTCCTCATATATAATGTATAGAAAATCAAGGCATTGTAAATGATTGCTTGGTAGAAGATTTGAAAGGAAAGGAAATACACCATATATTTTTGAAGAAAGGATAGGAATGGTTGGATAAATATTAATAGAGACTGTAGTCTTAGGTTAACTTCAAGTATTGGGTAGCAATTCAGAAACAAGAGAGAATTTGTAGTTACAGTGTCATCTGGGGAATAATGAAATGTATGAAGATGAAGATATATCTTCATTCTGATGTATATATGCACCTACAAATTGCAGAAAAATATAATTTTATTTCACTTAATTTCTATGTAATTTTTTTGGTATCTTTTGGATTTGTAATTTTCTTTTCTTTGCTCAGACTTTCAACACAATATTATCACCATGATCAAACTCAAAATTATGGGTGGTTTGTTCAAGACAGTTGATCAAACATGATTTCCTCCAAGTTTGTAAGTTAAGTAAGTAAATGTTTGTTGAATGAGTAAATAAGTCAAAATTCCAACATGTACAGTTTAACTCTCAATATGATCATTTTCTGAAATACTAAATCATTATATTTCCAGTCATATATATTTTGGAACTATTTGTGCTTTTACTTCTATGGTGTTGAAGTAAGTTTACTTAAGGTAAAATTTACTTGTAGAAAAATAAAAAACCCCACTATTTTCCCCCAAAATCTCTGTGATCTTATAATGTGGCTAGTGAAGAGAATAGTATAGAGATCTCTTCAAGACCTCCTTTAAGAAAACTTTGGAGTTCATTTTTTTTGTGTTAATTCCTGTATGGTTGCATTTCTCTTGACAGAACAGTTGTATAGCTTCCACTGGTTCTATATTAATGTTTTTTCAACTAATAGTCTTTTCTATTCAACCAAATATCCATTCTTATTTCATCCTGAAAGTGGTGAGATAATTAGGGAGTGAGTGTCTTTCCATTCCATACTAGTGCTTACTCATTAGCTGAATCAATAAGAAATATAAAGGCAAGAAACAAAGTGAGTCACTTTACACAGGTGAGCCTCCTGGAACAGAGAACAGACTGCAGAAGATGAAGAGTGGATCTGGAGGACAAGAAGAGGTTAGGTACAATGATAAAATCAGGTGTGGGCTTTGCAATTTCCAGGTTAATTTTTTTAAATTGTGAAAGTATTGTAACACATTTACAGGAGACTTATAAAATACAGAACAAGGTTACACATAGTTACACTACATATTACAATTATTTTTTAAGTAGATGAATTATGATTTTTAGTTGGAATTTCAATATCAAACTCTCAAAAATTAATAGAATGAATGTACAGACTATATACTTTAAGAAGTATATACTTAAATATACTGGCTTAAAGCTCAACATTCAAAAAACTAAGTATATTTAAGGATATATATATATATAAACAAATATTAAGAGTATATCTTTAAATATACTTAGTTTTTAATATTAAATATTTAATATTAAAACTCAACATTCAAAGAACTAAAATGGCATCTGGTCCCATCATTTCATGGTGAATAGATTGGACAACAATGGAAACAGTAACAGACTTTATTTTCTTGGGCTCAAAAATCACTACAGATGGTGTCTGCAGCCATGAAATCAAAAAGATCCTTGCTCCTTGGAAGAAAAACTATGACCAACCTAGACAGCATATTAAAAAGAAGAGACATTACTTTGGCAACAAAGGTCCTTCTAGTCAAAGCTATGGTTTTTCAAGTAGTCTTGTACAGATGTGAGAGCTGTACAATAATAAAAAGCTGAGCATCGGAGAAATGATGCCTTCAAACTCTGGTGCTGGAGAAGACTCTTCAGAGTCCCTTGGACAGCAAGGAGATCCAATCAGTCCATCCTAAAGGAAATCAACCCTGAATATCCATGGAAGGACTGGTGCTGAAGCTGAAACTCCAATACTTTGGCCACCTGATGGGAAGAACTGACTCACTGGAAGAGACCCTGATGCTGGGAAAGATTGAAGGCAGGAGGAGAAGGAGGATGATAGAGGACCAGATGGTTGGATGGCATTACTGACTCAATTGACATGAGTTTGAGGAAACTATGGGAAATTGAAGGACAGGGAAGCCTGTCTCAAAGAGCTGGACACAATTGAATGACCGCACAACAACAACTGTGTGACTTAATAGTACTTTCGTGCTTGCTGAGGTCTTAACAAGAAAGTTGCATCCTTGGCCTTTTAATCTCAACCATACCTTTTGACAGTTTCTTGGATTTGAACTTTGTTTGGAAGCAATTTTGTAAGTTTGGAGTATCTTGCTGTCTGAAGAAGTTGAGAGTTTTTGCAAAACAATCAAATCCTTTCACAGTCTGTCCTCACTTTATGATTTATTTCTTGTTCCTCTTGTATTATCATAAGCAGTGAGAGAAAAACAGGTATACCATCCAGCATTTGGGAGGAATCTTCTTAGCCAATCATCCAGTTCACTAGGCATATTTTTTGTTTTTCCAATAACTTCAGGAGAAAAAGATACCTCTCTCTGCTGCTGCTGCTGCTAAATTGCTTCAGTCGTGTCCGACTCTGTGCGACCCCATAGACGGCAGCCCACCAGGCTCCCCCATCCCTGGGATTCTCCAGGCAAGAATACTGGAGTTTCCTTCTCCAATGCATGAAAGTGAAAAGTGAAAGTGAAGTTGCTCAGTCATGTCCAACTCTAAGTGACCCCATGGACTGCAGCCTAGCAGGCTCCTCCATCCATGGGATTTTCCAGGCAAGAGTACTGGAGTGGGGTGCCATTGCCTTACCTCTCTCTATTCTCCAGTAATTTGCTCCTCACTTCCTCTGTCTCATCACCAGCAGTGTCCTTAAGTGTTTATTTCTGCTAAGAGACTATTCAAGTATTTTAGGATTTTTTAAGCGCACTCCTTAATATCCTTCTAGCCCTGTTCATGGCCCTGTTCCAAAGCTACTACCACACTTTTAGCCACTGGCTATAGCAATGGCTTCATTTTCAGGTACCCAAACCTGTCTTATTTATTTATTGCAGCATAGAAGTAGAGGCTTGATCACTATTTCTACACAGTATAATACTGGAGGTCCTTGCTAGAGCAGTAAAGAATGAAAAAAAAAAAAGACTGGAAAGAAAGTAATGAAACTCATCATTTGAAGACAACTTGTTTGCATAGGGGGCTCAGCTGGTAAAGAATCCACCTGCAATCTGGGAGACCTGGGTTTGATCCCTGGGCTGGGAAGAGCCCTTGGAAAGGGAAAGGCTACCCACTCCAGTATTCTGGCCTGGAGAATTCCATGGGACTGTATAGTCCATAAAAGAGTCAGACATGACAGAGTGACTTTCACTTCACTGTTTGCACCAGTGAAAAATTCAGACAAATGTAAACGAAAATGATCAGAATTACTAAGTTAATATAGCAATGTCACTATACAAAAGATTAATGTACAAAATCAGTTGTATTTTTTATGTATCAGCAACAAAGGGAATATAAAATTTAAGAATTGTCACATAATAATAGAAAAACCCCAAATGCTTATTAAATCTAATGAAATATGTTCAAACTTAACTCTGAAAATTATAAAACTTTATTGTATTAGTTTTCCATTCTGCCATAACAAATTATCATAAATTTAGCAGCTTAAAAATACCTATTTATTATATTACATTTCTTAAAAATGTCTGATGGGTCTCATCAGACTAAAATCAAGGTGTCCGTTGTCTGCATTCTTTTTTGAAGGCTTTAGGGAAAAATCTGTTGCTTGTTCATTTCGTTTGTTGACAGAATTCCATTTCTTGTGGTTGTAGGGCTGAGGGGCCTATTTTCATTTGACTATGAACTGAGAGCTGTTTTATTTATTTTTTTAAAGAGTTATTTACTTATTTTTTGGCTGTGCTGGGTCTTCGTTGCTGCATGTGGACTTTCTTTAGTTTCGTGAGCTGAAGCGGCTCTTACTTTTTGTCTTATCGTGGTGGCTTCTTTTGTTGTGGAGCATGGGCTCTAGGGCGCGCAGGCTTCAGTGGCTGCAGTGTGTGGGCTCGGGAGTTGTGGCGCTCTGGGCCTAGCTGCTCCTCCGCATGTGGGCTCTTCCCAGACCTGGGATCGAACCCATGTCCCCTGCACTGGCAGGCATATTCCTCTCCCCTGTGCCACCAGGGAAGCCCTGTTGCTCACCTTTAGAGACTGATACATTACTTAACTCAGGACCCCCTTCCTCTTTCTTCAAAGCCATACAGTCCTTTCGGTGTCACATCTCTCTGACTCCTTCTACTTTCTTTTCAACTCTTAGAAGTTTATATGATTAAACTGGGCTCACCTGGATAATCTATGATACTCACCACTTTAAGGACTTTCATTTTAATTACATACACAAAGTCCCTTTTGCCAGGGAGCATAACATTCACAGCTTCCAGCGATTAGGTCACAGACGTATTTGGGGTGGGCATTACTCTGCCTATCACAATCATTGGGCAGAATTAAAGACGATCCAGTAAAATAGAGGGATCTACTATGTTCATTAATTAGAAAACAATAGCATACAAGTGTGAATTTATTTTTATTGTGAGTCAATACCTTGTGTGAGGCCAAAATGTTGTAAAAGTCATTTTCTAAGAAATGAAGGGAAAAGAAGAAAAAATTCAGAAAAGTGGAGTTATTTAAATAAGTTTGCACAGATGGTCAAATAGGAATCTATTGAGAATGTGAAAACCGTGTCATCTTATGTAAAATTTTATGAAACTAGAGAATAATGTATAATTAAGCTGGAAAAACATAAGAAAACTATTTGATAAATCTTTCAATTAGGTATTAAAGGAAAAACAGCATTTTAAAGCTAAAAGGTCATTCTTAGAGAAACAAATAACAATATGGTTATATAATCCACGTTTCTAAATAGTCCAGTTTGTGAAACAATTGTGTACTTGATATTTGAGTGGGAAATTGTTTATGTTCATGTTTTTAAAGACAGAAGCATTGACTCAGTTAGCTGAGAACCATCAAGTCTGAGATATAAACGCCCTCCTTACATAGACCTCAGAACATGCCACCACCCAAACATGCATGGAGATGGGAGGATATGGGAATATAAGGGAAGCACAGGCTTGGTTAATCTCTCAGAAATTTAATTCCTTCTAATCCATTTAGAGAACTTCTCAAATGTTCTCAATGTTTTCTGTCCTGCTTTTCCTTTGAATCCTTTGTTTACTTACCCTCAGCCTCCTCTTTGTTTTACTTTTCTCTTCTAATTCAAAGAGATAGTAAGTAGAGATATTGTTATGGCTGTTGAATGAATAAAAGAATTGTAACTTTTTCAGACTTCTTTCGTGGTCTAGTGGTTAACACCCCACCTGCCACTGCAGGGTTAGATCCATGGTCTGAGCAACCAACAACAGCAACAAAAGGATTATTACTTTTTTGTTATTTCTACATGTTTTTACCACAAGGTCATTGCTGAAGGATACAACAGTGTAATGAACTGTTTTTATTTTTAAAACCATAGCTGCCCAACCTACTATGCCCCTCAGTTAACATCTTATCTTTTCCATGCCTGAGGAATTGGTAAAGAAATTAACGAAGAGACTTGAAACAGGAATGCTGTAGAGCATTCTTAGGGTTGTTCAACTAGATTCTTTAGCAGGGGTACTTTCCCTGGGTTCTGGTGAAAATTTGTTCCTTTTTGAATCTGAAAAATATCCCCAAATGTCCTGTTGCCTTCAGTAATTATAGAGGTCTAATGGAATGAGTCTTCATTTGATACAGGAACTCAGTTTTTCTTTCTCTTTTTCTGGGGTTTGGGGATGATAATGTTGAGGGTGGAGAAAACATTTCATGTAGATGAGATTGCTTCAGGTTAAGTTGAAACAAAAGCAACCAAACAGATAGTTCTGGCAAAGGAGGATTTTCTCTTTGCATATTTTCTCTCAAGACCATAAGAATCCTTACATTTGTTCAGTATGAAATGTGATGGTTAATGATTATCTTAATAATTTATCCTGTGATTTCTAGGCTACCATTCTTTCATGAAAAATTTTAACAAGTAAAAACATCTAGTAATTTAGTATTAATTGTTATTACTAAACAATTAATTAACAATACAATATATTGTCCTATATTTATATTGTCCTATATTCCTACAGTTGTACAACTTTAATTAACTATTTTTTGCATAATTTACTCCCATGGCATTTAGGTAGAATTGAAATAATCAGTGTATGAAAATATTCAATGAGAAGATGTAAATCAAAATTCTTCCAATTGCTTAAAATGTGGAAATATTTTATTAAATAATTTTATTCAGAAAAATAAAAGGAATATCTTTCTCATTAACCTGTTAGAAAGTGAATATCAAAACCATTTTATTTGCAACTACTTTAAAACTAGTATATTCTTAATTATATGAAGTTTGTTTTGCCTAGATATTTGTTATTTTATTCTTAATCATGTACCATTTTTCATGTGTAAATACATATTAAATCACAAGCCAAGGCAGATGGTAAAAATTCTGTTGCTGAGCAAATGTGGGTGTGAGAATTAGAGTATTTGAAAATTCAATGAATTACTTCAATGAATAGATATTTACTTTACTTAATGATAGTTCTTGTATGGTAAATAGAATTTGATCTATGTTTAAATTCAGGCTATCACTTAGCAATTTTTCTGTAGACAGATCATTTAACCTCCTCTGTAGAAGAAGGATAATGTTTTCCTAAAACACATTATAATATCTCCTTGTTTTTAATTTATAGAATTTATAAAAGAATAAAATATGGTGTAAGATTGTTTGTAAATCTGGTTATAACAAGTTAAAACCTAACCACTCATATATTGAGTTAATAGCATTTTATCTTACTTGATTTGTATGTAAAATTATGGATTATAACTTTAAATCTCATATTTAAAGCATTTGTTATAATGTGTATGCATGCTCAGTCATGTTTGATTCTTTGCCACCCCATTGACTGTAGCCCACCAGACTCCTCTGTCTCTGAAATTTTCCAGGCAAGAATACTGGAGTGGGGTGTTATTTTCTACTCCAGGGGATCTTCCTAACCCAAAGATCAAGCCCCCATATCTTGTATCTCTTGTATCTTGTACTAAGCCCACATTTCTTATATCTCCCATCAATGTATCTGTGCATTGGCAGGCAGATTTTTTTTACCACTGAGCCACCTGGGAAACCCTCTCTGTTATAAATCCACTTATTCATTTATTCAGAAATATTAAAAAATTATATTTTTAGGCTCTGTAGTTGGTACTGAGAATACATCAATTAATAATAATAATGGCACTAATGAAAGAGCAAAGTGGCTTAAAACTCAACATTCAAAAAGCAAAGATCATGGCATCCGGTCCCATCACTTCATGGAAAATAGTTGAGGAAACAGTGGGAATGGTGACAGACTTGATTTTCTTGGGCTCTAAAATCACTACAGATGGTGACTGCAGCCATGAAATTAAAAGGCACTTGGTCCTTGAAAGAAAAGCTATGACCAACTTAGACAGCATATTAAAAAGCAGAGACATTAATTTACTGACAGGTCTTATAGTCAAGGTTATGGTTTTTCTGGTAGTCATGTATGGATGTGAGAGTTGGACCATAAAGAAGGCTGAACTGAAGAATTGATGCTTTTGAACTGTGTTGTTGGAGAAGACTCTTGAGAGTCCCTTGGACTGCAAGGAGATCCAACCAGTCAGTCCTAAAGGAAATCAATCCTGCACACTCATTGGAAGGGCTGATGCTGAAGCTCCAATACTTTGGCCACCAGATGCAAAGAACTGACTCACTGGAAAAGACCTTGATATTGGGAAAGATTGAAGGCAGGAGAAAGGGATGACAGAGGATGAGATGGTTGAATGGCATCACCGACTCAATGGACATGAGTTTGAGTGAGCTTTGGAAGCTGGTGATGGACAGGGAAGCCTGGCGTGCTGCAGTTCATGGGGTCGCAAAGAGTGGGACATGACTGAGTGACTGGACTGAACTGAACTGAATGAGAGAGCAAATGCAAAAGAATGGCTTTCTTCTTCAAAGAACCACTTTTAGCAGATCCAGCATATTCTATTTGGGTAATTCCTTTACTATCAGAGGAACATGACTTCTAATTCACCCTTACTTCAAAGAGTTTCTTGAGTTGAAATCTTGCTGGATAATCAACAATATAGTAAATGTGCCAGTAGAAGAACAATGCATAATGCTGTCTTTTCATGAGACGTGAAGTCATCAATTTCAAGCCAGAAAGGCCACATACACTTAAGAGTGTTAAGCTGATTTGACTCATAATGTGATTTACTTTGGAGAAGGAAATGGCAACCCACTCTAGTATTCTGGCCTAGAGAATCCTGTGGACAGAGGAGCCTGGTGGGCTGCTGTCCATAGAGTTGCATAAATTCAGACATGACTGAAGCAGCTTAGCAGCAGCAGCAGCAGCAGCAGTGATTTACTTTCTTTCACATTTAAAATTTCCATTTGCTTCAGAACATTAATCACTATACATGTTTTCATGAAGTTCAAAATTACAGTTTTGTTAAGTAGATATTTGTACATCTCCAAGAGGTTTTTTTCTTGGTGGGAGGAGGTGATGAGAGTCTTGTCTTCAGTTGACAGAAACTATAAGTTACTCTACTTAACAACTTTCTAAGGAACCCATCATGATCCTTCATTTAGCTGTGCCCTCTGTGCTGAAGCTCTGCTTAACCTGAAGTCCACTTGGCTGACGATATTTGTGGGGATGGGTGAAATATTTCATGTTAACATTTTATTTTTATGTTTGTTTAATTTTTAAATTATCTTTCCCAATGTTAACACAAGGAGATTCAGAAATTTAATCAAAGAGAACATACTCCATTTTATGATTAATAAAAATTATTAGAACTTTTGATTTTATGTGGAAACTCCTCAATGTTGAGGTGCCCCTGGTCTTGGCATTTGATCCTCTTTTCTTTATTTTACAGTCACTTCTTTGGTGCCCACATCTGGCCTCATGGTTCTAAATGCCACCTCCATGGCATCTACTCTTAAATATAAAACCAAAGTTGCTGGTCCTGACCACTCTCCTATACTTCAGACTTGAATATCCAACTGTTTACCTGCTCTTGCCAATTCAGTTCAGTTCAGGCACTCAGTCGTGTCTGACTCTTTGTGACCCCATGGACTGCAGCATGCCAGGCTTCCCTGTATTTCACCATTCTAGAATTTGCTCAAACTCAAGTCCACTGAGTCGATGATGCCATCCAACCATCTCATTCTCTGTCATCCCCTTCTTCTCATGCCCTCAATCTTTCCTAGCATCAGTGTCTTTTCCAATGTGTCTACTCTTTGCATCAGGTGGCCAAGGTATTGGAACTTCAGTTAACTACCATTAGTGTGAGCTTATTAAGTTATGGAAATCCCAAGTTTGCTAGGTTTCTCAGTATTCAAAGAAATCTTAGGTTCGACATTTTTTTTTTCAATGCTCATTTTGTTTGTAGATCCATTTGTGCTAGATTTAGTCTCAATATTGTTGGCTGATGCAGATGTTCTGGTGACTCATGTGCCAGAATGAGTTGTGGGTAACTTTGGGAGCAGTGATGATTTGGTCCTTGTGAAAATCATAGGTTTAGGGGAAGGGGAATATTTGCTATAATATTTGCTGTAATTTGAATATATCTTATATTTTGAGTACCTCAAATTTTACCTTTTTTAGTGAAAGAGATCATGATTTGCAATTTTTATTTCCTTCCCTTCAATATACCTGCACGCATACACACACATATGTGTGTATATAGTCCTAAGCACCATCCTTAACATAGTCCTAGGCATAAGCTCTATGAGCTCTGTGATGATAGTAAGGTTGGTTGACGTTGGCTTAGAGGTATTGATAATAGCAATGTTTTGCTTGCTGTTAGGAGTTAGATTTTGAATAGGCATGGTAACAGCAGGAGATTGCTTAGAATAAGCAGTTGAAAGTATTTTTAAGAATATATTGTAAATAAGAATTTCAACATGGTAGGTTTCTAAGACATGTGATTGATTGAAACCAGCCATGCTGGTTGTTAGATTGCTCCTTTTCTTCCAAGGGGCAAGCATCTTTTAATTTTATGGCTCGCAATCGCTGTCTGCAGTGATTATGGAGCCCAAGAAAATAAAATCTGCCACTGTTTCTACTTTTCCCCATCTCTTTGCCATGAAGTGATAGGACAAGATGCCATAATCTTAGTTTTTTGGTTGTTGGGTTTTATTTTTTTTAAATTTATTATTTATTTATTTATTTATTATTTTATTTTATTTTTTTTAATTGTTTTTGCCATACATTGTCATGATATCACCATGGGTTTACATATGCTTCCCCTCCGGAACCCCCCTCCCTCTTCCCTACCCCCCCCCGGGAAATCTCCCTGCACCAGCCCCGAGCATCAATCCTGGGCTGGCGATTGATTAGACATATGAAAATTAACATGCTTCAATGCCCTTTTCCCATATCATCCCACCCTTACCCTCATCCACAAAGTCCACGAGTCTGTTCTATACATCTGCGTTCCTTTTGTTGTCTCATATGTTGGGTTCTCGTTACCGTCTTTCTAAATTCCATATATATGCGTTAATATACTGTATTGTTGTTTTTGCTTCTGGCTTACTTCACTCTGGATAATGGGCTCCAGTTTCGTCCATCTGAGTAGAATTGCTTCAAATGAATTTTTTTTTAATGCTGAGTAATATTCCATTGTGTATATGTACCACAGCTTTCTTATCCATTCGTCAGTTGATGGGCATCTAGGTTGCTCCCATGTCCTGGCTATTGTAAACAATGCAGCGATGAACATTGGGGTACACGTGGCTCTTTCAATTCTGGTTTCCTCGGTGTATATGCCCAGCAGTGGGATTGCTGGGTCATATGGCAGGCCTATTTGCAGCTTTTTAAGGAACCTCCACACTGTTTTCCATAGTGGTTGTGTGGTTGTACTAGTTTGCATTCCCACCAACAGTGTAAGAGAGTTCCCTTTTCTCCACATCCTCTCCAGCATTTATTGCTTGTAGACTTTTGGATGGCAGCCATTCTGACTGGTGTAAAGTGGTACCTCATTGTGGTTTTGATTTGCATTTCTCTGATAATGAGTGATGTTGAGCATCTTTTCATGTGTTTGTTAGCCATTTTTATATCTTCTTTGGAGAAATGTCTGTTAAGTTCTTTGGCCCACTTTTTAATTGGGTTTTTATTTTTCTAGAATGGAGCTGCAGGAGTTCTTTGTATATTTTTGAGATTAATTGTTTGTCTGTTGTTTCATTGGCTATTATTTTCTCCCATTCTGAAGGCTGTCTTTTCACCT
>ML660770.1:20432208-20506405 GCA_007570785.1 Antilocapra americana
TGATATTGGCCTGTAGTTTTCTTTTTTTGTGGCATCTTTGTCGGGTTGGTTGTTGGGTTTTAAGCCAGCTTTTTCCACTCATCTCTTTCACCCTCATCAAAAGGCTCTTTGGTTCCTCTTCACTTTCTGCCATTAGGAAGATATCATCTGCATATCTGAGGTTGTTGATATTTCTCCCAGCAATCTTGATTCCAGCTTGTGCTTCACCCAGCCCAGCATTTTGCATGATGTACTCTGCATATAAGTTAAATAAGCAGGGTGACAATATACAGTCTCGATGTGTTCCTTTCCCTCTTTGGAACCAGTCTGTTGTTACATGTCCAGTTCTAACTGTTGCTTCCTGACCTGCATACAGGTTTCTCAGGAGGTAGGTAAGATGGTTTGGTATTCCAATCTCTTTAAGAATTCTCCACAGTTTGTTGTGATCCACATAGTCAAAGAATTTAGCATAGTCAGTGAAGCAGATATTTTTCTGGAATTCCCTTGCTTTTTCTGATCCAACAGATGTTGGCAATTTGAGACCTGCTCTGCTTTCTTGTCTCTGAAGCCTAATAAGACTACCTCCATTTTAACTTGCCTACCACTGCAGCATCCCCCTTTCCACTATTGGTTATCTTTACTCACTCCTCTTAAATCTTCTGAATCAAGGCTTCATGAATTAGTGTATGATCAGTGACTCAGAGATCAGTGCCATTAAAATGTCATGAGGTTCATATTCAAATATTCAGCAAAAGAAATACTCTCCTAGCTTATTTTTCTTTATCTATAGTCTCAACTTCAATTAAAAAAAACAGAAGTATAAGATTGTCTTTTCTCACTCCAGTTTCTAATTATGTTTTGAGGATATGAAAATAAAAAGTCAAATTCCTGAGCCGTTTTTAAAACTCTTCCCTTGCCAATTGATATCCTTTCTGTAGCCACATATTTAGATGCTTTAATATTTATGTCTGACAGGAATGATTTTGAACTTGGAGTACTATCCACAGTGTGGTTCCTAGAGTTAGTTTGAATGAGCTGGTTTATTTTAGATTTCTAGATTTTCTAGAGAGAAAATCATTGGGAAGATTTTTTTAAAAAATTGGAACTGGGATTCCAGATTTATCTTGAAGATCCCCTTTTAAATTCTAAAAGGCTAACCAAATTATTAACTTTTAATGTTTATAACAAAATTAATGTGAAGTCAAATATTGATTCAATAATTGTATTTTTTTGTGCTTTATATTTCTGTATTCTGCAGTTAGACTCTGCATAATCATTGTGTTTAACCATCTTATTTTATTTCTTTGAAACTATAATTTCAAAAAATTCTGATAAAGAATAAGGCACAAACCTGTCTAAATAAGCTGGAAATGTTAGTGGAGGAACAATCGAAAATTTTACCAAAGGAAACATCCCATTCTCAGTTTCCAGAGAATGTATAAACAATATTTGATGACGATAGTCAAAGGGCTTCCCTGGTGGCTCACTGGTAAAGAATCTGCCTGCCAATGCAAGAGACGTAGATTTGATCTTTGGATCAGGAAGATCCCCTGCAGAAGGGCATGGCAGCCCACTCTAGTATTCTTGCCTGGAAAATCCCATAGACAGAGGAGCCTGGCAAGCTACATTTCATGGGGCCATAAAAGAGTCAGACATGACGAGAATAAACAACAGCCAAACTACTCAAGTGGTGCCTGTCTAGGGTGACAGCTTTGTGAGTTGCTGATTTATTGTCAAAATGTAAAATATGACTTAGTGTTTCTAGATAGTATCATTTTTTCCCCGTTTCTTTTTTCCTTCTTATCACAATTCTCATTTTTCCTTGGTTCACTGAAAAGTCTCCCTCAATTTCATGCAAATAATTAAATGTCTCAAAGTTGTTCTTTGACTTCATAATAATTTTTAGAACTGTATTCTGGCTTTGGTTATATGAATTTATTGGTGCTAAAACTATGAATTCCAGTATAATTTTTCCTTTGAGAAATATAGTTTCTATTATGATCATCAGCTTCACAATGTAGTTTCAGAGAACACTGTTGCTGACAGTTAAAAATAATTGAGGAGTCAACGTGGCTTAAATGACCTCTTTAGCCTACCATTTTCATAAAATAATTTCTCACTTACTTGTTTTTTAAATTCATTTTTACTGGAATATAGTTGATTTACAATGTTGTGTTAGTTTCTGTTGTACAGCAAAGTGAATCAGTTAGAGAAATACATCTTTTTTAGATTCTATTTTCATAAAGATCATTACAGAGTTTTGAGTATACTTCTCTGTGCTATATATTAGGTTCTTATTAGTTGCCTATTTTATATATAGCAATGTGAATATGTCAATTAAAACATAATTTTAATGACTTATGAATATACCATATGGATATTCCTCAGGTTCTTATCCATGCTTTAGTTAATAGATTACTTTCAGTTTATTATTATTAATAATAATTTGAGATGATCATATTATTCATGAAGATTTTCCCTTACTTCCTTTACTTTTATTTAGTATTAAGTAATTATATTTTCCATTTATTGATATTCTATTTTTTCAGTCTACTTTTGTTCTTATTATTTATTAGTTTACAATGCTTTTATATAATTTTCTCTAGTTCTTTTGAAATAAAGTAATTCATGTTGAAATAACCGTGCACAAGAATATATGGTCTCCATCCAAAAATCTGAAACCTTTGGTTTATTTAAATAAACCCTGTTTATTTTATCTAACATCACCTATAGAGGGAGCTCTGAGTCTGGTGATTTTGCAAAGAAAAGCATATTTAATATTTCAAAACTGAGAATTTGAAAGCTAGCATTTCTGACCTCTAGCAATGAGGATATATAATTTCTGAGAGGCTAAATAAGAGCAAGTGAGTCCACTTGTTTGAATTCTAAGGCAAAGATGACAAAGTTGAATAAAATTTTGTTTCAAATATTTTAGTTATTCATCCCTGCTATTTAAAAAATACACTTCATTTATTTACAAATTACACACATTTTTTATTTTAAACATATTACATACACTAAAAATGTGGCAAAATGGGGAAATTTAAAAGATGGCATAGAAAGAGATCACAGATATGGTATTATATGCCTGAAATCTATTAAAAAGGACCTTTTCTGAAGACTGGTGTTTCCTGCAGAGCTAATGTGTTGGGGATTTCCTAAGTCCTAGGAATGAGTCAGTGATTCTTGATTTTATTGAGAAGCTATTATAAATTAATCTTAATCTAATGAGAATGTCAATAGTATGTTCTCTCCTTTCTTTTATTCTACCAAGAGAGAGGAAAGAAATTAGCAATTAGGTGATTACTTATATATTAATTCTAAACACTTCTTGACACTTATTTGATAAGCACTTACTTTTTATATGTAATTTTCCCAATAATGAGCATATCTTTACCTTGGAGCTGGAAGAATTGACAATAGAATGTGATATATTGTATTGAGAACTAAGTACTTTACACAGCCTAGTCTATACTCTCCAGCTATTTTAAATTTAAAAAAATTCTATTAGAAATTCCATTTCTTAATTGCTTTAACCATTTAGCTCTTTTAGAAGTTAATTTGACAGCCATCTCATAAAATTTGAAATTCAATTTTTTGATTCAATTTGAATTATTGTTAGTTTTTAAATAAACAAAAGTTTAGTTCAAAGATATATTTCATATTTCATGTATTTTTTAGAGGCACAAATCTTTTAGTCTCCATGTGTGCTCTATATAGGAACTCAAGCTTTCAAAATGTGTATTCAAAATGTGTGTTGACTATGTCATCTATTGTCCAGTGTTCATATACACACATATTTAAAAGGGCAAGATGTGTTTTTTGTCATAATTCTATTGCATAAAAGAGATAGCCAGTTAAAGAGCAATAAATAACTTTTGCATTATATATTTATGTGTTATTGTCATGATATTAACCTTTTTCCAGGTGAGTTTGTACAACTATAAAGAATTTTTCAAGGTATATTGCTATTAATTAGTAATGGTGCTTTCATCCGTTTCCTTAATAATAACTGTTTATATGTATTTTACCTGTATGAATTTGCAGTCACCTAAGAAAAGTAATACATTGTTTCAGAGAACAATTTGACAGGACTGCAAAAATCCATTTTTCTTAATTATATACTTATAGAATTTTTCCTTTTCTTTATAGTAACAGGGAAAAAGAGCTGTCATTTTCAAACTAAGATTTTAGTCTTTTAAATCAATTTCAAATTAATTTTTATGAATATTGTAAAACAAGGTGTTAGTCATTCTTTTCCATGTGTATATCCAGTTTTCCCAACACCATTTATTGAAGAGAATATCTTTTTTCCTTGTGGTTTCTTGGCAACTTTGTCAGAGATTAGTTGCCAAGTGAAGTAGGCCAGACAAAGACAAATACTATATGGTATCACTTCTATATTACATCTAAAAAAAGAATAATTCAAACTCAAAGAAACAGTGCATAGAATGGTGATTGGCAGATGCTGGGGTGGGGAGAAATGAGGAGATATTGGTCAAAATACATAAACTTTAAGTTATAAGATGAATACGTTCTGAGGATCTAAAGTACAGTATAGTACTAGGACTAATTATACTCTATTGAGTACTAGAAATTCTCTGAAAGAGTAAATCTTGAGTGTTCGCACCAAAAAGAAAAAGTAACTGTGATGTTGGATGCATGTATTCATTTATTTAATTTTCTTTACATTATTGTGATGATTTTGCCATACTAGTGATGATTTTGCCATACTGGATGTATTTAACTGACTTGATGTAATCATGCTGTGATGTGTTTCAAATTGTCACATTGAGCACTTTAAATATACGGTTTCCTCAATTATACTTCAATATAACTGGAAAAAAGATCTCAGTCTTTTTATATTCCTTCTACCATATTTGGAATTCTTTTGTTAATTTCTGGGTTGTATAACTTTTTGATAAATCTGCTATAATCTTCACATGATACTAACACAGCATTTTACCTGTTAATTTAACTATGATTTCACTCCATTAGCTTGCAAAATAGTCTGATTTTTATTTAAAAATCCTTATTAATACTGTTTATTTATAGTTTTATTATTTTGAAAAAGTAATTGGTCATTTTTTGGTTAGATTTTATAATTAATTTTTAGTTTGTTGCAGTCTAGCAAGAGAGATTCCTAGTTGTAGAATCTCCATGTTTTTAACATTTGAGGTTGTATTTGTGGCCTAATCTATGATCTATTTTAGTAAGCATGCAATGGGCACTTGAAATTATAACACGCTCTTAGGTTTTAAGACCCAAAAGTGTATGGTTTGTCTCAAAGAGAGAAGGGGGAATATGTATTGTTGCTGTTATTCAGTTGCTAAGTTGTGTCCAACTCTTTGCAGCCCCATGGACTGCAGCACGTCAGGCTCCCCTGTCCTCGACTACCTCGCAGAGTTTGCTTGAAATTCATGTCTATTGAGTCGGTGATGCTAACAATCTCATCATCTTCCACCTCTTTATCCTTCTCCCAGCATCTGTGTCTTTTCCAATGAGTCAGTTCATTGCATCAGGTGGCCAACGTATTGGAGCCTCAGCTTTAGCACCAGTCCTTTGAATGGATATTCAGAGTTCATTTCCTTTAGGATTGACTAGTTTGATCTCCTTGCAGTCCAAGAGACTCTCAAGAGTCTTCTCCAGCATCACATTCGAAAGCATCAATTCCTCAACTCTCAGCCTTCTTTATGGTCCAACTCTCATATCCATTCAGGTGTGTGTACATAAAAGTCGCTCAGTTGTGTCCAACTCCTTGCAAACTCATGGACTATACAGTCCATGGGATTCTCTAGGCCAGAATACTGGAGTGGGTAGCCTTTCCCTTCTCCAGGGGATCTTCCCAACCCAGGGATAGAGCCCAGGTCTCCTGCATTGCAGGCAGATTCTTTACCAGCTGAGCCATAAGGAAAGCCCAAGAATACTGGAGTGGGTAGCTTATCCCTTCTCCAGAGGATCTTCCTGATCCAGGAATTGATCTGGGGTCTCCTGCATTTCAGGTGGACTCTTAACCAACTGAACTATCAGGGAATCCATTCATGGCTACTAGAAAAACCATTGATTTGACTGCATGGACCTTTGTCAGCAAAGTGATGTCTCTGCTCTTAATACATTGTCTAGGTTTGTTGTAATTTATCTCAAAGTGCATTTTTCTTTCCTGCACCCTGACTTTTAATCTTGCTTTGAGATATTACTGTCCCATCAGTTATCCAAGCCAGAAAATAGCAAGCTACTTCTTCACCACTGCTCCACCCTGTATAAATGATCAGGTCTTACTGGTATTGATCCCTCAAAATTGTTCCCTCAGTTTCACCATTAGGCTTTCACTAGCTCTCACCCTAATTCTAAATCATAGCTGAAGGAATTTCACTCTCCTTTTCAAAAACCTTGAATAATTTCATTGCTAATAGTGAGGATTACAAGTTTAAATGCCTAGAGAACCTAGATAACAGTGGGTATCCAAAGTTGGCCTGGTGGAGGCTGGCAGAATGAGGCAAGCATGCCTCATTTATGAGAACAAGGAGCAGCAGTTCCTTAGCACAGTTCACCACTCAAATACTATTGGGGATTAGATGAAGAGGGTGCACCAGAATACAGTGCTTTTGTCATAAAGCTTTGTTACTGGACGAATGGATGAAAAAAAGGATAAATCAATACACATAAAGGAAGCTGAAAGTGTGCACACTGACATTGATGCATGCCCTTCCCTCTGACTTGAACTGCAGCCACAGCAGCTAACTTGCTAACTACACTTCAAGTTGTTATTGCTTAGTCACTAAGACATGCATGACTCTTTTTCGACCCCAAGGACTGTAGCCCACCAGGCTACTCTGTCCATGGGATTTCCCAGGCAAGAATACTGGAGTGGGTTGCCATTTTCTTCTCCAGGGGGTCTTCCTGAGCCAGGGATCGAACTCGTGTCTCCTGCATTGGCAGGCGAATTCTTTACCCCTGAGCCATCTGGGAAGCTACACTTCAAGTAGCACTGCTGTCAATGACAGTTATCACTCCAGCCTATGTACCCAAGCCACCAGATCTTTGGTAGTTTGAAGAACGATTTGGATTTTTAAATTTCTCCCATTTAAAATGTGTTTTACACACTGGCAAGCTAATTTAGTTATTTACAGTTTCTCCCTGGTCTCTCAGTTTATAAGGAATCTCCTCTTTTATTTTAGTCTGTGCCATCATTAGTGACATATGAGGGCATATGTCCCCTTTTTACTGTGAGTTCTCTTTGACCACAATCATTGGGTCTTTTTACATTTTCTCATATCAAACAAATAATCTTTGTGGTTTTTTTCTTTTTTAATTTTTTCTTTATTGTTATATCTATGCTGTTGATTCCATATTGTAAAGGAAAGAAGGGATTTGTGAAGTGAAATGGAAATAATAAATATGAGCGCAACCTTACAGTGAGTTATTGAGTAGTAAGTATTAGATTGACAAGTTAGTCTCTTTCGTTCTCTTATACTTGCTGGCACACATACAGGGCCTATAAAATTAGGTCAGACTCCTTTTTTTTTCCTCAGAGGTTTTAAGGAAGTGTGATGGTCATGGAGAGAGGGAACAGGGACAGGATTTCTCAGTTTATTTCCCCTTGAGTCCCAGTCTGTGCATGGGTTACAATGATGGGGAGGGAGCCAGTCCCAAAGATACCAGAGACATTGTCCACACAAGACTTGCTAGATTTAGGAAGCACATTTTTGCTGTTCTAGTGATTCATAACTCAGGAATAATTTAAATCATCTTTTTCACATAAAACATGTTTACAGGCCTCTGGAACCCTCCTGACATTGCTGTTCAGTTGCTAAGTCATGTCTGACTTTTTGTGACTCCATGGACTGCAGCACGCCAGGCCTGACATTGACCAGAGCCAAATATTCATTCAAGGGAAGAAGGCATGTTCAGTTCCCAGATTGTGTGAATAATATCTCTGCTTCTAGTTTTCACAGTTTTCCAGAAATCTTATATCTTATTTAAGATATTCTTATTATTCCATAGGTAAACACCTTCCAGTGTTTATTTCCTCTGTATATATTTATTAAGAATAATATACACTAAAACTATGTTATCCTTTTATCCTTTTAACTATCCTTCAGTACTTAAGGAATTAAGAGGATTTCAGGAATCTTACTCTAAGAATTTTTTAGAGTGAAGTGAGAAGGACAAATTCCATTTCTATGTCAAGTGAATTTCATCATAATAAAATGCAGTGACAATTTTTCTTATGGTGCTTCAAATATGTGACCTGATGTGTTGGTGATAGATAAAGAAGAAAGACCAAAAGCTACAATACAGTATGCTTATGGAATTGCTATATTTTCATGGCTACGATTTGCAGTATTTTATCACATAATTTTGATTATTGGTTGGGGTACTTGATCAATATTCAAGGGTTTGTGTGTGGTAGCTATTACCTCGAGTTTCTGAGTAGTGTTATCAATTATAGGTTCAGGAGGGGGTGGCCCCTGGAGCTGAAGGAGTTACAGGGCCCATGGCATTAGTTTCTGGAATTGCAGTGGAATCTTCAGCAGACTCTGAGCCATACGCATAGTCAGAGTCTTCAGTCTCATCTTCAGTGTAATAAAAATACTCTTCAGGAGCGGTGACATCCTTTTCAGGCCAAGCTGTACTGGTGGTGGTCATGGCATTGGGGAGAGCAGAAGTGAGAATGGTAACAGGCAGAGTAGCGCCAAGGGTAGCAGTGGCCGCTCCTGGAGCAGCTGCTGTGGTCTGAGGAACTTCTGGAGTGGTTGCAGGCTTGATCACAGCGTCAGTTGCACTCTTAGTGCTCACTGTGGTGACTGTGGGGCCAGTCACAGTTACAGCAGCTTCTTGAATAGGTGTGTTAGCAGCAGTGGTTTCAATGACAGAAATGGTTTCATCCGCGGCAGCAGCAGTAGCGTCAGCTGCAGCCATAGTTGCGTCGCCTTCAAGGGTGGTTGTCTCTTGTCCAGTGGTGGGGGGAACAGCAGACAGGGTGGTGATTTGAGACGTGGAGGTAGTGATAGCAGGTGAGAGGGTAGTGGTCAGGGCTTTTGCAGTAGGTGTAATTTGAGCCGTGCTGGTACTGATGTCATCAGCTCCTCTAGCGGCTGTCTTGGTGATGTTTACAAAGGCAGTAACCGGTGCTGTATGTGATGCAGTAGCTGCTTCTGTAGAAACCTCTGAGGGCTGCTTTTTTGGTTGATGTGGACAAGGCTTATGAGGTTTAGATGCCTGAGTCTGAAGTCGAGAGGAATGAGATTTTATTGGGCAAGATGGTGGTGGATGAGGTTTTCGCACATGATACCTACGTGTAAGTGGTAATGCTAGATACCCTGCAGTCAGCTTAACAGAATGCAAAGGTCTCGTCTTCCTTCGTTTGTTTTTGGAAGGTAGATTCTGGCTTCCATCATAATTGCCTCTTTGAGACTTTTTGTCTGTGGACTTAGTAATTCTTGTAGTAGACCTGGAGCCTGTTAAATTGTTTGGTGGAGACCACTTAGAAGCAATTTGCCTTGTATTACTCTCAGGAACTTTAGAGTTTGCTCTTTTAGACTTAGGAACATGATGGTTCTTTATCGCACCTTGGGAAGCTGATGTCTGTCTAAGTACAGGTTTGGCAGTGGGAGTCTTTCGTTTTGTTGTGTTTATAGTTGATTTCTGCATAGCATTGGCAACTGAAGACCTTTTCCATGTATTGGGTGAAGATGATGTCTGTTTGGGTGTAGACTTGGTAACTTTTGACTGTTTTGGTTTAGGCTTGTCAATTTCCTTTGTTTTTATACCAGTCTTGGTGAGAGATGACTGTTTGGACTTAGGCTTGTCTCCTAAGTTCAGTTTGGGTGCAGACTTATGGATTAAATTCTGTTTACCAGAAGTTGATTTTGATCAAGGCTGTTTTAGTGCAATATTGTGAGCTAGAAATTGCTTTTTGGTAGAGGAGGACTTCTTTATTGTATCTTGGAAAGGTAATGAGCACCTGGATGTAGACTGGGAAGTTAGAGATTTTTTAAATGCAGATGTCAGAGATGAGTTTGATAAAACAGATGGAGATGCTCTTGGTCGAATTCCAGTAAGTGAAACCTGGTCTGATGGCTGCTTTAATGTCTGGGCTTCGGCTTGTTTTAATGCAGCTTGTACATGAGGGGGTTTTGTTTTTCTGGTTTGGGCAAGTGAATTAAACCTTGATAGCTTTTGTCTTGACTGGTCATGAGTTTTAAGACTCTCACTTGACAGCAAATAAAAAATATACAAATAAAGAATTAAATACATGGCATCAGGTCACATTGAGTGTATTTAAAAATATTCACTAGTAAAAGTTTTAAAACAGCCATTAATTTTTTTTTCAGATTTGATTTACTATGGAGCAGTTTTACATTGATGGCAAAATTGAGAGGAAGGTACAGAGTTCTCATATACTTCCTGCCTAGATATGCATGGTCTCTCTATTGTCAGGAATGGAACTACATTGACATATATTACTCAAAGTCTATAGTTTACATTAGACTTCACTTTTATACATTCCATGGGTTTTGACAAACTTATAATTACATTTATTTACCATGCATTCACCATCTTATAGAATTCTAGGCTTCACTACCCTAAAAATCCTGTTTTCTCCTTATTTATCCCTCCTAATCCCTGGCAAGCATTGAATGTTTTCTGGCTTTATAGTTTTGTTTTCTCTAGAATGTGATATAATTGGAATCAAACAGTATATAGCCTTTTCAGTAATTCCTTTCATTTAGTAGTATGAATTTAAGATTCCATTATGTTTTTTTCATGATTTAGTAACCCTCTCTTTCTTTTTTTTTAGTGCAGAAAAATATTCCACTACATAAATTTACCACATAAATATATTTATTCAGTCCCACAAAAGGACAGTTTGATTGCTTCTAGATTTTGACAACTGTGAATAGAATGTCTGGGTACATAAAAATCCATAAAAACATCTGGGTACACACTTGTGTGTGAATATAAATTTCTGATTGATACATATGTGTATGTGTTATATATATATATATATATATATATATATATATCCTCATTGTATGAATATAATAAAGTTCATGGTGTATTTTTTAAAGGCAACACAGTATGAATTATCCTGGTTGCAAGCACACTGATGTTTCACTCTGAGATGTTTTTGTGGCATATAATTGATATGAACATCTTTATCTTTTTTTAAATGAAAAGAAAATTACCTATTGATCAGTATTGAAAACTTACCAAGAAGAATGTAGTAAGGTTCAAGATAATCATAGATAAGATAAGAACATTCATAGTTTCTTTATGGACCCTAGCAAGAAATAATAATAAAAACAATCAATATCTAATTATGTAGTGATAACAGATTATTCAAATCCATGTTTATTTTGGTAAATTATGATATTAAGACCTCTCAGAGAGCTGCTGCTGCTGCTACTTCACTAACTAATTTACTGGCTACTCAGGAGCTTTCTTGGAGAAGGAAATGGTGACCCACTCTAGTAATCTTGCCTGGAAAATTCCATGGACAAAGGAGCCTGGTAGGCTACAGTCCCTGGGGTTGCAAAGAGTTGGACACAACTAAACAACTTCACTTTTACTTTTCACTTGCATGCATTGGAGAAGAAAATGGCAACCCACTTCAGTGTTCTTGCCTGGAAAATCCCAGGGATGGAGGAGCCTGGTGGGCTGCCGTCTATAGGGTTGCACAGAGTCAGACAAGCCTGAAGTGACCTAGCAGCAGCAGGAGCTTTCTGCGTTATTTATATATAATAATATGAGCATAATTATGTAAGAGCGACTAACACACACACACATATAAATAAATACATGTATATATATATAAATTGATGCATGCATAAATTATGCACAATACATATAATATATATTATACACCAGGGCTTTATATTATATACCAGGGCTTCCTTGGTGGCTCAGACAATGAAGAGTCTGCCTGCAAAGCAGAAGACCTGGGTTTAATTCCTGGAGATGGGAATGGCAATCCACTCCAGTATTCTTGCTTGGACAATTCCATACGCAGAAGAGCCTGGCCGGCTACAGTCCACGGGGCCTCAAAGAGTTGGACATGACTGAGCGACTCACACATACAGATACCCCCAGAATCACTGGGGTTAACAGATTATTTAACTATAAGAAGAAACTCATTATTAAAACAAAAACTGTTTTTAAAAAAGTTTTTAGATTAAAAGATTGTAATTCACATTTTTAGGATGTTAAAGCCAATGCTTCCATAAAAGCCTGGAAGGGTCAAGGCAAGTGGTGAAGTCTGCATCCCTTTATCACCAGGAAGTGTCCTAGGTGAACTGAGGCATTCCTAATATAGCATTTTTCACTCAACAAGGACAAGTTTGCCTTGTGATTTTTTTTTTTTTACTTAAGTTGCATTTTATCAAAAGCTGGTATTCAGCCATAGAACTTGAGTAATTCATAGAACTAAGCTTTGATCAAACTGCAGAGAGTGGAAGTGAGTGGAATTCCAGCCTTTCAGTGGGTATAATCAGTGACCATCAGCAATTAGTTTATTCGTCTTAGAAATAAATTCAATCTAAGTCAGCAGATAATTTCAATTATTAGTTTATCTATTACATTTATGTCCAAACTATGGAAAACTTGGAGCCAGAAGAGGAAAATCTATGTCCCAATCTTATCTTCACAGATACCTTAGAAGGGGTTTCTCCTCTGTGTTCTGGTGATGTTTTATCTTCTCTTAACTGTACTGATTCTTCTCTGATAGTCATCTCCAAAGGAAAACTAGTGAGCACCTTTTGAATAAATAAACCTTTTGTCCCTGAATGTCCCTCCTACTTATTTTCTTTTGAGGATAGACTAAGAAAGCTTTAATAAGATTCCTGTTGGCAAGGGTTAATACTGATTAAAACGAAGTCAAACCTGTTGACAAAATCAGTTGCTTGTGTGCATTCTTCCTGTGGAAATAATACAGTTTAGTTACATCTTTTCTTAGGAAAAAGAAAGTAATCTTATTCCTTATAAAATTTTTATCATTTGTACTATGACTTGAAATAATTAGATAAAAATTTGTTGTTTCTGTGACATGAAGTACATCAAAGTTTTATTCATTAGGATTCTTATCTTAACCATCCCAACAATGGTTATAGGTAGTTTGTAATTAATTAATCAAAAGAATAACTTTTAAATATAGAAACTATATTGATGCCAAATATTAATTTTATAGGGATGTTTAAGACTGTTTTTAATTTCTAAATTAATAAATAAATTAATTAACATTTTTGTCTGCAAAGGATTATTTTTAGGACTTTAATCTTGCCTTCAAGAGTTTCTGGATTTCTCAATATAGTCTAATAAAATATACACACTAAAAAAGAGTGCACTTAATCTGTTTTTGTTCATCAGTCTAGACTATTAGGTTTATGGCCTTTATTCCAATAATATTGGCATCTGGCCACCACTGCAGTTTATCACATAAGGAAGATTAGGAAAAGGATATGCCATCATTTCCTTTTTCTAAACAGTGTGCTAGGGTTAAGACAATACATAATATTGATACAACAATTTGGTTAGCAGTCTGATAACATTCACTTTCTCCCCTTGAAAATTGAGATTAAATTATAATAACATTCTCTCTTTACCTTTTTATATTGCTGTGATTGGTATTATGACTTTCAGTAATTTTCTTTTGAGTTTGAAATTGACCTTTGGTAGTTTGTTAATGATCAATGATAAACTGCTAAGGTTAACATTTTCCCCCCTGGATTTTGGTAAAGAAAATTCTAGATTATTTAATTCTATTAAATGGGTATTTTAATTTCAGTCATTAACAACTGTTTCATTTCTTTACTTACTTATTTGTTTAGCAAATGTCTTGTTGTTCAGTCACTCAATGGTGTCCAACTCTTTGCGACCCCATGAACTGCAGCACACCAGGCTTCCCTGTCCTTCACTATCTCCTGAAGTTTGATCAAACTCATGTCCATTGAGTCTATGATGCCATCCAACCATCTCATCCTCTGTCATCCCCTTCTCCTCCTGCCCTCAATCTTTCCCAGCATCAGGGTCTTTCCCAGTGAGTTAGTTCTTTGCATTAGGTGGCCAATGTATTGGAGTTTCAGCTTCAGCATCAGACCTTCCAGTGAATATTCAAGGTTGATTTCCTCTAGGTATTCACTGGTTTAATCTTCTTTCTGTCCAAGGGACTCTCAAGAGTTTTCTATCACACCACAATTTGAAAGCATAATTTCTTTGTCACTCAGCCTTTGTGGTCCAACTCTCATATCTGTCAATGACTACTGGAAAATTTTTGACTACATGGACCTTTGTTGGCAAAGTGATGTCTCTGCTTTTTAATATGTTGCTTAGGTTTGTCATAGTTTTTTAAGAAATTTATTTATTTTTTAAATGAAGGATGATTGCTATACAATTGTGTTTTTTTTTTTTGCCAAACATCAACATGGAACAGTCATAGGTGTACAAGAAGCAAACGTCTTTGAATTTCATAGCTGCAGTCACCATCTGCAGAGATTTTGGAGTCCAAGAAAATAAAATCTGTCACTGCTTCCACTTTTTCTCCATTTATTTGCTGTGAAGTGATGGGCCCCAGTTGCCATGATCTTAGTTTTTTGAATTTTGAGTTTTAAGCCAGTTTTTTCCACTCTCCTCTTTCACCTTCTTCAAGAGTTCTTTAATTGCTCTTCATTTTTTGCTGTTGGTGTGCATATCTCAGTGTGTTAATATTTCTCCAGGCAATCTTAATTCCAATTTGTGAGTCTTCCAGCCCAGCATTTTTCATGATGTATTCTGCATATAATTTAAATAAATGGAAAGATAATATACAGCTTTGACGTGCTCCTTTCCCAATTTTGAACCAGTTCATTGTTCCATGTCTGACTCTTAACTGTTGCTTCTAGTCCTGTGTACATGTTTCTCAGGAGTCTGATAAGGTGGTCTGATATTCTCCTCTCTTTAAGAATTTTCCAGAGTTTTTGTGATCCACACAGTTAAAGGCTTTAGTGTACTCAGTGACTTTATTTAGCTTCTATTATACAGTGTGGCTCAGTGGTAAAGAATCTGCCTGTAATGCAGGAACCATAGGAGCCACAGGTTCGATCCCTGGGTCAGGAAGATTTCTGGAGGAGAGCATGGCAACCCACTGCAGTATTCTTGCCTGGAGAATCCCATGGACAGAGGAGCCTGGAGGGTTACAGTCCATAGGGTCACAAAGAGTAGGACGTGACTGAGGTAACTAAGCACAGCATAGCACATACAATGTATTGGGGTTTCCCTGGTGGCCCTGATTGTATAGAATCTGCCTGCAATGCAGGAGACTTGAGTTCTATCCTAAGTTGAGAAGATTCCCTGGAGAAGGTAATGGATCCAGGATTTTTGCCTGGAGAATTCCATGGACAGGAGGTCTGAGGGACTATGGTCCATGGGGTTGCAAGAGTCAGACATGACTGAACGACTGACACTTTCACTTCAAACAGTGTATTGGGTCTTACTTTCGACAGACAGTGGTGAGAGAACGTAGTTCTTGTGCTCGCAGGGCTTACTTCCCAGCAGAAGAGCTAGACAGGCAGGTGTAACAGAGGAGCTGGTATGGGGAGGGGAAAGAAACTGGTATGTAGAGGGTGCTGTGGTAGCACATGTGTGAAGTGCTTGATATTAGAAGTTAGGGAAAGTTTTCTTAAGGATGTGATATTTAAACCAAGGAGACCCGTTTTGATAGTGTGATATGAATTACCCAAAGGATTACAGCAGCTTCAAGCATGTGCTGGTGTTGATGATAATGCATCTAAAGCCATCAGGGTTTGTTTCTGAGTCATTGGATTGAATGGTATGAGGCTCTAACAGGGCAAGAGGAAGTAGGAAGATAGTAGTAGTAAGATCATGAAATTTAACTTTACCTTGTGAATGTTCTTTATGGACAAGGAATTATAATTTATTGCATGCCCGGTTAATGGAGAGTATTATCATGAATATCTCAGACTTGAGGTTGTGTGTCCTAGTAGTCAGATAACAAAGTCTGATAGATTGAATTGCTAGAGTTCAAAACAAAACTCTACCATTTAGTTAATTTTTGTTCTTGGGCAAATTATTAACACTTAATCTCTCTGGGCCTCAGTTTCTTCACTTATGTATGAACATAATAGAGCCTCTTTAAGAGAGTTCTATGTGAAATAAAGTAAAATATGTAAAATCTTTTATAGAGAGTCTGACATACATCAGTAAATCAAAAAAATGTTACTTTCCACCTTATTTATTACCCAGAGTCACACAGTTAAGCAAGCAATTTTGAGCAAAACTTTAATTCAGTTCTATCCAAATCTAAAGCCTATAAATTTTCACTGTACATTTAACTAAAGTCTGGCTCAGATGATAAAGAATCCACCTGCAATGCAGGAGATGCAGGAGACTCAGGTTTGATCACTGGATTGATAGGATCCTCTGGAGGAGGCTGTGGCAACCCACTTCAGTATTCTTTCCTGGAGAATCCCATGGTCAGAGGAGTCTGGAGGGCTGCAGTCCATAGGGTCACAAAGAGTCGGACAGGACTGAGTGACTAACACTTTACTTTTCAACACTTTCATACAAAACGAGGATCAATAAGAAACTATTTCAAGAGGTTACTGGTGCTGAGTAATATTCCATTGTGTATATGTACCACAGCTTTCTTATCCATTCATCAGTTGATGGGCATCTAGGTTGTTTCCATGTCTTAGCTATTGTAAACAATGCAGCGATGAACATTGGGGTACACGTGGCTCTTTCAATTCTACTCAGATGGACGAAACTGGAGCCCATTATCCAGAGTGAAGTAAGCCAGAAGCAAAAACAACAATACAGTATATTAACGCATATATATGGAATTTAGAAAGACAGTAACGAGAACCCAACATGGGAGACAACAAAAGGAATGCAGATGTATAGAATAGACTCGTGGACTTTGTGGATGAGGGTAAGGGTGGGATGATATGGGAGAAGGGCATTGAAGCATGTTAATTGTCATGTGTCTAATCAATCGCCAGCCCAGGATTGATGCTCGGGATTGGTGCAGCGAGATTTCCCGGGGGGGAGGGAGGAGGGAGGGGGGTTCTGGAGGGGAAGCATATGTAAACCCATGGTGATATCATGACATTGTATGGCAAAAACAATTAAAAAAAAATTAAAAAAAAAGAGGTTACTGGTGAAGATTAAGAGGTTTATATGTATGAAAACTTTTAATACATTAAAAAATTGGTAAATAAATGATTGTTATATAACTTATAACTGTGTTTTGAAAGACCTGAGAACTTTCAAATAAGGCTGTTCTGCAAGACTGAATAATGTTTTTCTATTTCTCACTAGACCAGGAGGTCCTAGAGGTGGGGAGGAAACATGCTGTATTCACATAGTGGGCATTTGGCAAACAATTGACAAATGAATGACTATGTGTGACCCTCCAGATCTCATTTATTATCTGTGTTAAAGACATCATTTCTCATATAAACTACTTTTGCAGAAATGGACTTTACCTCTGAAAGTAATTTATCCAAATCCAAAATAACGAACTCACCAATGTATTTTCTTAAAATGGAAATCGTAGTTGAAGGATTAACTATGTCACAGGGAAGCCCCTATTAATATTGATTTAAAAAAACCAGAATTGGAAAGTAGAGAGTTATTTTATTTGGTGGGAATGTTAAGGACTCTGAGCCTGGGAATTTGCCCTTGGGAATGATCTAGATTAAAATTGGCATTACTTTTGGGCACTTAAACTTAATGCTAACTCTAAATTTTTCATTCTCTCTCTTGGCTGCTCAAGAATCACTTCGTGGTCTTCTAGAGTTGAGCACTATGGCTTTGATCTCCTCTGGCCCCAATGACTTAGCCATAAATTTGGATTTTCCCATATCGTCCTGCAGAAGATGGTCTTAATGAGTGGACCACTTTGAGAATCACATGAAATTATGAGCTTTGCCTTCAATTAAATGTGTATTTCCCAATTCACACTAAATTTACCTTGGAATTTCAAAGTTCCAAATACCCCTGAGAAACAGACTTTTTTCAAGTTAAGAGATCCATTGCATTTGATTGGCTTTATTATGCAGGAATCAAAAAACTAAATGCGGCATAAATGTAAAATGTAAGAGACGAGAAAGGAGCCGGATCTGTGAAAATCATATTCTCTCTTCATTGAAGGCAGACAGCTGGCCAAAGGAGAGTTTGAAGTAGTCATTTGGTTTCAGTTAGACCTATGAAAAGGACGGTTTATAGATTTATTTCACAATGTGCTAACAGTTCTCATGATACATATTTTATTTAGCTTCCATGATTTGCTTCATGTCTGTATCCAAGGAGTTTATCTAACTAAATATATAAATTTAAATATTTAAATTCACCACATAGTGAACTGATATAACTGTCTTCATCTAATATTCACAGAAAGACAGTCCTATACATTCTTTTTTTATAAGTGATCTTATACTGTGTGGTTTTAACTTAGGAATCTAGGTTCTTGAGTTTTGAACAAATGGTAACTATTGACATAATGATTATTTTATTAAAAATATGATGTAATAATGTATTTCATATCAATAAAATAGATAGTTGCATACTCAATTACTTGTTTTCATGTTGTGTCCATTAATTTTTTCATTTTCTTTTGAAATTTTAATGAGTCAAAGATTTATCAGCTTATTCTCTTTCTTACCAGATGTCCTGTTAAACACAAACTCAGTAATAAAATTTACACATATGCTGATCTTGGAAAACTAGACTATGTTTTCTGTTTCTATTATTTTTTAACAAATTAGCCTATATGGAAATAGCAGATGTACTAATTAAGCCTTACTATCTGAAATCAAGCAGGTTTGATTTGGTTTCCAGTTTTGAACTTTCAGCTGTAGCAATTTGCATCCATAGCTTTTTTTTTTCTTAATTTGTGGATTCAAGATGGTAATATAATCCATTCCATATGGCTGCTACAAGATTAAACTGAGATTGTTATGTAGTTTTGATATTTAGTAAGGACTTGAAATTTTAGTTGAAAGTAAATTTTAATATTTACTAATTTAGCTTCATCTTTTCTAGAGCATTATATTTCACAGACTGATCACTTTTTACAACTCATTCACAGTATGCTTTCTCACTTCAATCTCATAGCAACCAAAATTATGAGAAAATGAAAGAGTGATGACCCTTCAGAGAGAGTAATGACTTGCTTAAAGTCACACAACAGAAGAAGCAGCCTTCTCTGATCTAATGCTATTACCGTTATATCATGCTGAGTTCACTTTAGTCCAAAAATCATGTAGACAGTGTGATGTCTACCTCAAAATTTCGAGACCCTCAAAATTTTGTCACTTCCTAAATTATTTTACAATCTTTAGTTATTTTCTATCTTACTGATCTTTCTGTTTAACTTCATCATATGTTTTCAGTTATTTCAGACTCTGCCATTATCCATTGATCCAAATAATAAATAGACATATTTTACATCACATTCAAAGTTCTGAAAGTTTCCTTTTAATAAGTAGGTGCTTTTCAAGTTAAAAATTAGAATTTTTCCATGGGATTACCTTACAATAGGAGAAATTTGGGTGCCTAATCTTATACATCCTTTCAGAAGTGATGCCTGAGATAAAATGCTATGTGTGAAACATTGTTTCCTTTCATTCTATTCGTACCAAAAGTAGAGAACAACAACACTGGTATACAATTAAAATGCATTTAAACTCATATCCTATATGATTTTTTTCTAAGAAAACATATTTTTGAGATAAGAAAAATCATGAGTTTAACACTGTATTTTACTCTACTGTCTTTGTGTGTGAACAGGAGTAAAACAAAACTAATAGATTTGAGGAGTATACCAATTGTTCAAAAAGGTTTAATAATAAAATTCACAATTGTTCTTCATCTTGTAAAATAAGATATTTAAAAATTTTCTTGTTGGGAAAGAATCTAGTATATCAATGCTAAAGAACCAGCAAATGTAAGTTATAATTAGCCCATTTTGCCTTCTCTGTAACAGATTTAATTTATCCATCTATGCTAGTTTAGATGTTATGATTACATCAATAAATCCGTGAATCGTGGCTATTATTCACTTTTGTCTTTTGCTCATTTACCTGCGTCGTCTTCTTTGATGTTTCCTTAGAGTTTTTAGACCACGGCTGAAGTAACTTGGACTGTGTTGGTCTCAGGGGCACTCGCAATAGTTTCTGAGGAAGCTTCTAGAGTAGCTACAGTGTTCACTATTGAATCGGTGGTAGGTGTAGTTGTAGGCTCATCAGTAGCAACGGTATTGATGGTAGGGATGTCTGTTTTATCCTGATTTTTCTTTGGTGGAATGGCCATAAATGATAAATGTGGGTGTGGGCGACGTGCCATGGTAGTTGGCTGGGCTTCGCAGGACTTGGCAGGCTCAGTATTTGGCAAGACTTGCCATTGAAGAATTTGGGCAGGTGACCTAACTGCAACTGGCTTTGCATAATATGGGTATGGCAGAAATTGATTATTAATTAGTGGAACTGGTCTGTGTTGGTAGTAATTGAGTCCATAACTAGGATACCTACTCAGCGCATACTGAATTGGGATATATTTGACTATTTTGTCATTGAAGAATCTTTCATCTTTCTCACAGCACTGCAAAAAGAATAAATTATGCAGAGTGGTATTATTGTAGGCTAGAGTGAAGAGATATCTTAAATCAGAATTATTTGAAATAAATTGTTACAGTATTTGAGGTTAAGAGAGTACAACATTGGGAATAGTGAACCCAGAAATCATATTATTTTATAAGATACAGATTTGTACATCTTCCTTCCACTTCTTGATTTTCAGCAAATATTAAAAATAACATTAGTTTCAAAAAAATTAGATGAGATAGCTCATAATGTAAACCACATTGCCCAGAGCTTGGCATATATAAAAAGTGCTCAGTAAATGTTGCACTTTATAAGTACCACAGCTAGACCAGTTTCATAGAAAGCTTTGACATACAGTACACAAGCATACTACACATAAAGAAAAAAATGTATATCTCTTTCCATATATATGTGTGCATATGTATATATTCTCACCACATGTTTGTAGCTGTTTTTTATTTTATTTATCTAGGGATTAGGCTAAGGGTGCATTTTTTCTAAACTAATTCTAGCAAAATAGTAAAAACAATGTGATGTGGATTCCTAGGTTTATATGCTGGGTTTTTTTTCTGCTTAGTTTTATCCATTAAAGATCAGTTAGGAAATTTTCCATTTCTATTTGCCACAATTCTATTAGTTAGGTGCAGTCATAAAATATATTAATTAGCTGCCATTAATTATATATAATTATATTATATACTGATATATTAATATTATATATTATATTAAATATATATTAGAATTTTATATGTAATATATAATCATATAGTAATCATATAATATATATTATATAATATATCAATATATTGTATATAATATATTCTATATATGTTGATTATTACATTAATATATTAATAATATATAAATATATAATTAATATAGTAATATATTTAATATACATAAATATATTAATATAAACATATATTTGCATATATTTATAAATATATAATTTATATATTTTATATATGTATAAAACATATAAAATATTTAAAATATAAATATATAAACTAAAATATAATTATATAAAATATTTATAAAATTTATATATATTTTATAAACATTATTTTTTAAATATATAAAATATTTATAAAATATATAAATAATTATATATTTATATATTGTATATACTATATATAAACAATTAAATTAATATATATTAATTATATAGTAATATTTAATTATATATAATATATAATATACAATATAATTATATGTAAAATTATATGTAATATATACATATATAACATATCATATTATAATTAATTATAATTGATTAGTTTAATTAATTAGTGAATTAATATTAATTAGGTGCAGTTATAAAATATAAAATCATTAGATCACTCCTTATGAATAGAAACAAATTAATGAAATTATACCTCAAAACAAGGCTTTCTCATGAAAGGAGACATATTTAAAAGTATTCATTCAAACTGGGGAAAGTAAATGCAAGTATGAGAAGTATCCGAAGATGTGTCAGAGTGGGATCATTCCCTATTTCTTAAAAAGTAGACAGAAGAAATATTAAGCTTTGCTTTTATTTTCATTGTTTTCCCAGTATTAAATTCTCAGAAGGTTTTCTCATGTTGCTAAATACTCATGAAAATCAACACGACTTGGCCTGTAAAAGTGATACCAAGATTTTCAGATAAACATTGATGTTGATTCATATGATTGGTTGATGAAATGATTATTTTTACCAAGATTATTCAATTATTTTATGTAGTTTAAATATTTACTTAGTCTTTAGCTAGAAGGCATTTTAGTATCATTAAACTTTGCAGGATTTTATTCTTTGGATTCATATCTCTACTGGAAACAACTTACTGTTGCTTGTTCTTGGTTTTGCTTCTGGGCACCCTGGTGAGAGTCAGAGAAAGAATTGGAAATAAGAAGTTAGAAGAAAAAAAGCATGATAGAGTCTAGTTTTTGTGATTTTAAAATATCTTTTATAAAAAAGATAAAGCATGTTTTTCTTGCTTTCATTTTAGTATTGTAAAATATTATAAATCACTTTTCTAGGTTATCTAATCTGTAGTCTGTGAAGCCCTCAAGAAATGACAGATATATGCTAACTGAAACAGCAGTAATGAGCCCCATGGCTAAGTTGTTCTTAAAAATCACTATTTAGGGAGAAAAATTCAGGATTGAAATGAATATGATCATTTGATCTCTGTACCAATAATTATATATGATATTGCTTAAATGGAGAACATGGACAACCTATATTCAATCTGTAATGAATATATATTGCTAAAAATAAGAGGAGAATTGAGCATATTTTTCTGTTTCTGCTCTCCTAAAATGATTTATGAGGTTTTCTTGATTAAAAAATTGCCTCTAGCATAACACTGGTATATAAGTGTTATATAAATAACAGCATTTAAAAATTATCATGTATTTATAGTACTTTTCTTGGTTCTGGATTGTAACATGCATAAGAAATCAGGAGTGAGAAAGTAGTTTCCAGGCATGTCTATATGAAGCTTTAAAACTTACAAAAGGTGAGTTCATAATGGTAAATAGTTTTAAGATGACAGTTCTAGTTTAAGACTTTTCACACATATCCCTGGGATATAAAAGATCCTATAAACCTTTAGGAAGTTGTTTGTATAGGATATCAGAGATTTAAAAATAATAAAATACAGGGTGCATTAAGACAGAGACTTATTTACCTCTAAATTTATTAAGTCATTAGTTTAAAATTTAAAAACATTATATTAATATTGAAAGTTTGCCTACACTAAAAAATCCTGAAAATTTAGATATTTGAAAATAATATCAGTCTACATGCATTATGTATTCCTGGTGTATGTTTATTTTAGTATCTTGTATCTTAAATTTTTTTAAAGAAGTATGATCTCCTATCATTTTTCCATCACCTCAGTTTTCATACTTGTATATTTAAAGTTGAAAAGCAATCAATGATCATGTCATGAAATGTTCTTTATTGTTAACCTTTAAAGGTTTTTCAAAAAATGTTTTTATTATAAATATAGAGATGGATAACATCTGGATAGATATCAATGGACTTTTAAAATGACCTATGAACCATAGCCACCAGGCTCCCCTGTCCATGGAATTCTCCAGGTAAGTTACTCGAGTGGGTAGCCATTCCCTGCTCTGGGGGTATCTTCCCAATCCAAGGATGAAAACTGGGTCTCCTGCATGCAGGCAGATTCTTTACCATCTGAGACACCAGGGAAGCCCAGATGTCAATGGCCTTTTAAATAGTTTTCAGTGATTTCTTAAAACAGTCTTTCAAAAATATATTTTGGGGAAAATTCTTTGACAGAAATTATTAAACTGCTGTACAGTAAAGATACACCAATTTATAATGCTACCAATAGACTATAAGATAGTGCTGTTCATCTCGTAATTGCTGGTAATAAATATTACCTTAGCTATTTTTATTTTGGAGAGAAGGACTACATTTAGCACATAAAAGGTGCTACAACATTGTTGTATTAAGTTGTATGATTTTGATTGGGTAAGTAAGATTGTATAATAAGATTGGATGGTAAAAATCTATATAAACTTTCATTCTTCTTTTGAATTATTTGTTCATATCCATGGGGCTATGGATATCCAATGGGGCTAGCATTGGCTCACATAATTCAAGAAGATGTTTTCAGAGGTCAAGCAGTTGTGAATCACTTTCTGATTTAAACTTTAATCTCTATCCCTCAAGAGAAAGCCCAAGTTCTAAATATGCAGGTGGCCACAATAAAATCAAATTTCAAAGAAGAAAAGAAATGTGGTCATAGTAATTCAAATTTTTAAAAAGACTCTTAAGAATTTACCAAACAGAATTATTTAAGAGATATTAACTTGAAAGCAAAACTAAATTTAATAATAAATGAATTATGAAACAAAGACTAGTGCTGTTCCAAATTTTACAGTTTAAGAGGAGGTCATCAGTTCAGTTCAGTCACTCAGTCATGTCTGACTCTTTGCGATCCCATGGACTGCAGCACGCCAGGCTTCCCTGTCCATCACCAACTCCTGGAGCTTACTTATCTCCAGAGTTGGTGATGCCATCCAACCATCTCATCCTCTGTCATCCCCTTCTCCTTCTGCCTTCAATCTTTCCCAGAATCAGGGTCTTTTCCAATGAGTTGCTTCTTCGCATCAGGTGGCCAAAGTATTGGAGCTTCAGCTTCAGAATCTGTCCTTCCAATGAATATTCAGGACCAATTTCCTTTAGGACAGTCTGGTTGGATCTCCTTGCAGTCCAAGGGATTATCAAGAGTCTTCTCCAACACCATAGTTCAAAAGCATCAATTCTGTGCTCAGCTTTCTTTATAGTCCAACTCTCACATCCATGCATGACTACTGGAAAAGCCATGGCTTTGACCAGACAGAACTTGGTTGGCAAAGTAATGTCTCTGTTTTTTACTATGCTGTCTAGTTTGGTCATAGCTTTTCTTCCAAGGAGCAAGCATCTTTTAATTTTATGGCTGCAGTCACCATCTGCAGTGATTTCGTAGCCCCTCCAAATAAAGTCTGTCACTTTCCATTGTTCCCCATCTATTTGCCATGAAGTGATTGGACCGGATGACATGATCTTAGTTTTCTGACTGTTGGATTTTAAGCCAACTATTTCACTCTCCTATTGCACTTTCATCAAGAGACTCTTTAGTTCTTCTTTGCTTTCTGCCATACGGATGGTGTCATCTGCATATCTGAGGTTATTGATATTTCTCCTGGCAATCTTGATTCCAGCTTGTGGCTTTATCCAGCCCAGCATTTCTCATGATGTATTCTGCATATACATTAATAAGCAGGTTGACAATATACAGCCTTGATGTACTCCTTTCCTGATTTGGAACCAGTATGATATTCCATGTCCAGCTCTAACTGTTGCTTCTTGACCTGCATACAGATTTTCAGGAGGCCGGTCAGGTGGTCTGGTATTCCCATCTCTTTATGAATTTCCCACAGTTTGTTGTAGAATAGAAGTAGTTTGTTGCAGAGTAGAAGGACTTGTGCTCATTCTCTCCTGCAAGAACTCCAAAATTACAACTTGCTGCTGAACAACCACTGATAGGAGAATGTTGGATCCCACCAAGGAAAGATACCTCACGTACAAGGGCAAAGGAGAAGCCCCAGCAAGATGGTAGAAGGGGTGAAATGGCATTTAGAATCAAATCCCATACCTGCCAGAGATGCTCAGAGTGCTCAAATAAACCTAGTATGCACCAGGAGCCAGAGACCCCAAAGAGACTGAGCCAGAACTTTGTTTGAATGTCTCCTGCAGAGGTACAGGTTAGCAGTTGACTTCTGCAGGTCAGGAGTTCTGGATGCAGTAGACTTGGGCATGGCATAAGCCCTCCCAGAGGAGGTCACCATTAACCCCCCAATAGAGCCTCCAGAACTTACACAGGACTGAGGAAACAGACTCTTGGAGGGCACAAACAAAAGCCTGTGCACACCAGGACCCATGAGAAAGAAGCAGTGACTCCACAAGAGACTGACCCAGACTTGCCCGTAAGTGTCCAGGAGTCTCTGGTGGAGGCATTGGTCAGTGGTGGCCTGTTGCAGGCTGGGGGCACTGAGTGCAGCAGTGCATGGGACCTTTTGAAGGAGGTTGCCATTATCTTCATTACCTCCACCATAGTTTGGCCTCAGGTCAAACAACAGGGAGGGAACATAGCCCTGCCCATCAACAGAAAATTGGATTAAAGATTGACTGAGCATGGCCCCACCCATCAGAACAAGAGGAGGTCATAAAGCATCAGATATTTAAAAATTTAAATTTGTATATTTTTAATTGGAGGATAATTGCTTTACAATATTGTGTTGTTTTCTGCCACACATCAATATGAATCAGCCATTGGTATGTAAGTCCCCTCCCTCTTGAACCTCCCTTCCGCCTCTCATCCCATTCTACCCCTCTAGGTTGTCACAGAGCCCTAGGTTTGAGCTCCCTACATCATACAGAAAATTTCCACTGGCCATCTAATTTTACACATGGTAATGTATAATGTTTTTAATTGAATTCATATCTCACACAAACTCCAGTCTGTTTAGAGACTAAATTCTTAAAATATTAGGATCTTGTTTAAGCTTTTTATTTTTACCAATTTCAAATAACTTGATATGTATGCTTAACATTCAAATATATTATAACTTTTATTATAATCTTCTTATTCTGTCAACTCCCTCTCAGGCATTGTACCCATAAACAACTCTATGATTTTCAGGCATTTTCTTGAATTACACTCTGTAATGTAGTGTAATTAATTACATGTAACATGAAAAAGGTTTGGTAATTTTTCTTTTAATTTTTTTGACTAGTTTTCCTCATTGTTTTGGCTATTGGTCTGTTTTATTTTCATGTTCGTTTGGGAATCCCAGACACTTATTTGCCAACAGTAAGAACAGGAAAATAAACTTCTGATGCTTTCAGATGTTTGCCTAAAAATCAAAGAAGTATTTATGGATATAATCCCTGAGAGGGAGTTGACACAATGGAAATATTATAACAAAAGTTACAATACATTTAAACATTAAAAGTGCATGTCAAGTTATTTGAAATTGGTTAAAAAGCTTAAATAAGCTCCTAATATTTTAAGGATATGGTCCCTAAACAAACTGGAGTTTGCATGAAATAGGAATTTAATTAAAAGCATTTCTGATCTTCATCTATGGTTTATATATTTATTTTTTTGTGAACTATTTTAAGCACATATTATAATTTAAAATATTTTCAGGCTTTTCCCCCCAAATGTATTTTCTCTATCATGTGAGAATTTTAAAGGTTTTCTCTAGATGATAAAGTGTGATTTCTTTATTTCTTTATTCCTAGGAACCATAAAAATATCCAGAATAATATGACTAAGAAAAATAAATTTAAAAATAAACTACTTATGCAGCTATTTTATTCTATAAAATGTGACTGTATTTAGAAATTTACATAATTAAAGCCCTTAAAGAAATTAAAAAATTTTTTGATACAAACTGATTAGATGAAATCAACTCACCAAAAATGGCAGGGTTAATGCCAGGATAGTCACAACTAGGAAAAATCTCTTCATCACTGCACCTAAAATTAAATTAAAAACATTAGATTAATAGGATCTGTTGTTGATAATTTAGGAGTGATTTGGAGCAATGTTTTTTTTGGTTTAAGGGTGGGAAAAGCCAGATTTAGGAGACAGAGCCAGTGTGAAAAATCTATTTTATCAAAAGCTTTAGAAAAACCAAACAGTAGGAAATATATGAATTTTTAATTTTTGGGTATGTTACTGGATACGTCATTACAAAGTTAATCCTATATTCATTTCATATGTACCAAGAACCTATTGGAATAAAGCTCTGTGTGTCAGTATTGAGATTATCAAAGTGAATTGGTCAAGTAACATAAATTTTAGGAAGAGTTGCAAGGTACACAAATCACTTTTAGAGAAAAGAGAGTAGAAAGTGTCACAAAAGTACTTTTCTACAGATAGACGTGTTCAGTTAAGAAATCAATAAATTATTTCTATAGGACATAGCATATAGGTGGGATTTGCCCATGCAAAAATTATTAGAGAGGAACTTCAAGGAGAAGAGAGAACTCCTTAGGAATATCCACGGGCATTTGAATGGAGAGAAGGGAATGAAAAGTTGGAAAGAAAGTTTAGGGCAGAGAAAGATGAGGTGTTGAATGCCAGGCTAAAGAATTAGATAGCTTTGCTAACACCAGTTGAGTGGCTTCAGATAAGAAACTGAGGTGACTACACATTCCTCTGGAGAACTGGTCTCTATCTTGGGCTCTATTCTCTACTTTGAATAAGTATGTCCCTTTATCTGGCCCTAGTATTCTTCTTGCCTATAAATAAAAGTTTGAACTAAAATTTCTGAAATTCTCTAATTCTGTGATTGGTATAATAGGAATACTTAAAGAGATTTGGAGGAGTATCCTGAAACTGCATTTTTCATAATCTGCTTCTCCAATAATCATAAGTTATATAATTACCTTGATCAATTTAATGAAAAATATGACAATTACTATTTTCTGGAGGAAATATTTGAAGAAATAAATTAACCTTATCTTTTTAAAGGAGTATAGGGTATTAATACCTATTTATTTGATTTTAAAAGCTAAATTGTCTTTTTAGAAAGATACATATAACATTTTAGATTTTTTAAATATTTAAATAGATTTTGCATTTATAAATTAAATACTACATTTTGTTACAGCCATTGTTATCATCATACATGTATAGACTTGAAACCTGCAAGCTGAATTTTACAGACTAGGGTCACAAAGTTAGAAGTTCAGGCTTGATAAAGAGCACACACCAGACTCAACTCACTTTTGATTTCCACATAAGAATGATTAGAGTTAGAAAAAAAAACTTTATAAAATACATTTTTAACAATATCTACAACACAAAATCCTAAGATATTATAAACATGCAATGCTGAATGTTTAAATCTCACATGATTAACAGGTGAGATGATTATTGGAATGATTATTAATCAGACAAAATTTCTAAGAAATACAGAAAAACAAAAGGATCCAATGGCTTGCAAAAGAGCTAAAAGTCTTATAATTCACTGGTTTTTCAAAGAGAAAGTCACCACCTACAAAACTGATGGGTTACAAATTAGCATTTTTATATATTTTGTATTTGCATATATGTTTTACAATAAAACATAAGTTGAATAAAAACAAACAAACAAAAAAAAGAATGATTAGAAAGCTGTCTACTAAACTGACTTCAGAACCTCTGATGGAATATCACTGAATGGAAAGAACTTAATGTGAGTTCAAATTTGAGCAACCTACAGCATCGATTGTTTCCTCAAATTTCATTGAATAGAATGGAACTCTTTATGAATAATTCACTTGCCAGTGAAATTTTTCTTAGTTAAAATAGATTTAATATATAACATTGTGTTAATTTAACATGTCTAACATATTTATTTAACATATTTGTGTATTGTAATATGATTGCCATTGTATTGATAATTAACTCTGTCATGTCACATAATTATCATTTCTTTTTTGTGGTTGGAATAATTAAGATCTAGTCTCTTAACAAGCTTATTGATTACAATACAGTATAGTGAATATAGAAAAAATATTGTAAAAATAATCATTGGCTAACTTTTAAAATTGTAGTCAGAACAATATTTCTATGGTGAATCATGAAATCCTTTATAATTCATGCAAAATTATATCACAAACACTCATACAAAAACAACTTGTAAAACTGTAGTAGTTATTCCCTTTTTAGCATAAACAGAAATCGGAGAATTAAGACCATTCTTTACTTATCAGTTACTTAAAACAGTAAGTACTTGAATTTGCCTTCATAAGTTGGCAATCCAGAAAAATTTGTGAAACAGAACTATTCAGCTTTCATAAGGGATGTATAAGTCTTGTTATTTTTTAAAGTTCTATACTATAACAAATGAAATTATAAGCTTTAGACAGAAATAAAATTTTGAAATTAATTAAGGGATCAATTTGGATTATCGTGTACTGTCACCTTCCTAAAAAGTTAGCCCTCCACATTTGTCTGTAGGAATAGATACACTGTCTTGAACATACTTTTTAATTTTTTTTTAAAGAATCTACATTGTCTTCAGTACTTTAGCAAGTATCAAACTTGACTTGAACCCAATGTGAAGTTAAAAATAAATTTAAACATAACATTATACAGAATCTAAGTTTTAGACTAGAAACTAATATTATACTGATGACAAGGTGTCTTCAAGCTTAACAATAAAAGCCAAAAGGAAGAAAATGTTCTTCTAAAATAACTTTGGTGGTGTAATAATTACAAACTGCTGTGAAGAAGAATTATTCTCTTTGGATGTTTTAATGTGATTACCTTTCCTTGTGCCCGTCAGCTCTTGCTTGGCAGTAGGTTCAGTTGGCCTTTCAACTGTAAGGAACACCCAAGGTAAATAACCAGAGACTAATTAAAGGGTGTTAGTGCCTTGCGTCATGAGATTTATCTTCCTTTTACATTTCACCAATAGGAAATGACAGAAAGGAAAGATTTGATGATAGCAGGGCCTTCTTTACATCAGTCTCAGTTAATGGAATGCAGAGGAGGAAATAGAGTTGTCATTCATAAGATTTGAAAACAGATTATTCACACTTTTTTAAGACTGAGTTTTTATGTTTATGAAAAGATCTAAGTCCACCGATTTGAATTTAAAGCTATTATTAAATGGAAAATAGCTAGCCATAGCACTTTTACTTTTCAAATTGAATATGAAGTAATTCTACATATATTATGGGCTGTGGTTGGTTGTCCTCCTTCTAGAATTATAGCCATCAGTATTTAACAATTAGAAAACTGACCATCTTTTATATGCCCAAGAATAATTTATGTTAAATCCAAATGTGAAATATTGATCAATATAACGTAGGGATACGTTTTCATTTTATTCTACAGTAAATTCATTGCATAAACACCTGTTGATTGATTAATTTCTTATGAATCAAAGTTGCACTTAGATTTTTGTTTTTAATTTTTGAAGGAATCTCCATGATGTTCTCCATGGTGGCTCTACCAGTTTTTATTGCCACCAACAGTGTAGGAGGATTCCCCTTTCTTCACACCTTCTTCAGCATTTATTGTTTGCAATTAGATTTGGAAATTTCAATAATATAGGTGAACCATTCTGGATGTACAAAATTAAATAACTAAATTCAGAATAATTGTTCTGTTTCAAAGACAGCTTTTTCAGACTTACAAAATATTTATCTTAAAGTCACCAATATGGGGGATATTTTGGTAAAATATCGCTAACCAAATAATTTTCCTAGATAATTAAGAATATCTGCTTTTGCTTATATTTCTCCACAAAAAACATGTTAACTGTGATTTCATTTTATCTGTGAGGTCCTGACCAGATTGTGGTGTTTACAGGAATCGATGTAGGACTGCCAAGACACAAACAAGAATTAATAACAGCATTGTGTTGTATTCCTCTTTTTCTTAGAAGTATTTCATGTCTTGGAAAGTTCGGAGTGATGGTCATGACCCTAAAATGTTTATTCAGCTTGTACATGGTAAATTGAAAATTTCGATTTCTCTGAATAGTTTGACTTGTGCTGTCAAAAGAGAAAGATGGCAGAATTTCAAAACTGCTAGCACAAGCTGGTACAGTAAGACCAGCCATTCCGTTTAAACTGTTTTGTCACATCATTTCCTTTGGTCATCTGGGTCAACTGATAGTTGGAAGATTAAGGTCTGGTCAGCCCCTAAATTATGAGAGTTTTCTATTCCGCATAATAATTTCTAAGTCACTGATTTAGAGCCATAAAATTGTACTGACTTATAGTTGAGTCTTTATTTAATTCACAAATGCCATAGACTCAAAATATCTTCAATGAGATTGTTTTCTCAAGATGATATATTTCACCTGGGAAGGCTAGGAATTCTTCCCCCTACTAAAAGACAAACACTTCTACAGTGGGGGGTCCTCCCATCCACTTCAAACAATAATCTGTGTCCTTAGGGAACTTTGCAAACTGGATATTATTCTTTTAGCACTTATATTATTTCAGGTTCTGTTCCAGGCATTAGGCTTCCCAGGTGACTCAGTGGTAAAAAATCTACCTGCCAGTGCAGGAGATGTAGGAGATGTGGGTTTGATCTCTGGATTGGGAAGCTTCCCTGGAGAAGTAAATGGCAACCCACTGTATATTCTTTCCTGGGAAGTCCATGGACAGAGGAGACTGGTGGGCTACTGTCCATGGGGTCACAAGAAGTTAGACATGACTGAGCACACATGCATGCATGCTCCAGGCATTAAGGATAAATTAGTAACCAAAGCAGGCAAAAATGGTTGCTCTGGTAGAGCTGATAGTCTAACACTTACTTGAACACTAGTGACATTGAACATTCCCCACATCAAATATACTGAACTAAGGGAATGAAAGAGTTTTGAATGATTGTTGTAGACAAACTGGGTGTAATCTATGCTGGAGCTGTTCAGATACCCTGGTGTTTTCCAAAGAAAAACTAAAGAAGAATCAGATCTCCTATGAAATGAAATCTGACGGGATGTTGGGATGGTGCTGAACAGTCTCAAAACTACTGTTTGTGACCTAGAGTATATTCACCAGCTTTGATCTAGTCATGTATTCTTCAGAGAGGCCATGGTGGATTCCATGGTGGATTCTCTAGAAAATATGGGAGGAGGACCAGCAGGGCTTCTCAGTCAAGCTACAACTTCCTTTTGTTTAGATCCTGATAAGCAATATCCGTTTATGTAACTCTTACACAGTGGAGCCCTCGTATTTTGTAATAATGCTGTATTTCCAGCACTATGAAATAAACATTTTGTGGTAAGTGGTATGATTATTATTGACTTGTATGCAGGTTTTACTCACAACAATTTCCCTTTGTTATTATTATTTCAATTGTGTAGTTTATCTCTATTTTCTCCTCTTTTGGTAGTATCACTTGCATATGGTTTTGTTATTTTTTTAATGTACTATTTTATTTTTCAGCAACTTCATTAGTATGAAGCTAATCTCAATAGTCTACAACATGCTTGAAGTACAACAATGTTTGTGATAGTCACAATGTAAATTAAATTACTAACATCACTTTCTATATGATTCATTGTTAAGACATCGGAAAAGTAACATTTTAGTGCAGAATCATGTATGCTTCAAAAACCATTGCTGTCATATGTGAAAATCTTAGGAAAATAGCATAAAATGCTCTTAAAATTATTTTAACACTGCATTGTGTTCAGTTACTAAGTTGTGTCCAACTCTGTGACTGATGGACTGCAGTACACCAGGCTTTCCTGTCCTTCACTGTCTCCTGGAGTTTGCTCAAATTCATATCCATTGAGTTGATGATGCTATCTAACCATCTCCTGTGTCCCTCTTCTCCTCCTGCCTTCAATCTTTCCCAACATCAGGGTCTTTTCCAATGAGTCAACTCTTTGCACCAGGCAGACAAAGTATTAGAGCTTCAGCTTCAGCATCAGTTTCCAATGAGTTTTCAGGGTTGATTTCCTTTGAGATTGACTGGTTTGATCTCCTTGCAGTCCAAGGGACTCTTAAGAGTCTTCTCCAGCAACACAGTTTGAAAGCATCAAGTTTTTGGTGCTCAGCCTTCTTTAAGGTCCAACTCTCACATCTGTATATGACTACTGGAAAAACCATAGCTTTAATTATATGGACCTTTGACTGAAAAGTGATGTCTCTGTTTTTTAATATGCTGTCTAGGCTTGTCACAGCTTTCCTTCCAAAGAGCAAGTTTCTTTAAATTTCATGGTTTCAGTCACCATCTGCAGTGATTTTGGAGCCCAAGAAAGTAAAATCGGTCACTGTTTCCACTTTGTGGTGGTTTAGTCACTAAATGATGTCCAGCTATTGGGACCACATGGACTGTAGCCTGCCAGACTCCTCTGTCCATACGATTTTCTAGGCAAGAATACTGGAGAGGGTTGCCATTTCCTTCTCTAAGGGATCTTCCCAACCCAGGGATTGGACCCGGTCTGCACTGCAGGCAGATTCTTAACTGACTGAGCTGCCAGGGAAGCACCTTCTGTTTGCCATGGAGTGATGAGACTGGATGCTATGAACTGAAGTTTTTTGAACATTGTGTTTTAAGCCAGCTTTTTCCCTTCTCCTCTTTCACCCTCATCAAGAGGCTCTTTAGTTCCTCTTCACTTTCTACCATTAGAGTGGTATCATCTACATATCTGAGGTTATTGCTATTTTTCCCAGCAATCTTGATTCTGGCCTATGATTCATCCAGCCTGATATTTCACATGATGTACTCTGGGTAGAAGTTAAACAGGGTGATAATATACAGCCTTCATGTACTCCTTTCCCAACTTTTGAATCAGTCTGTTGTTCCATGTCTGGTTCTAACTGTTGCTTCTTGACCTGCATAAAGGTTTCTTTCCCATCTCTTTAAGAAGTTTTCAGTTTTTTGTGATCCTTTTCATATAGATCAAAGGCTTTCACATAGATGTTTTTCTGGAAAGCAGTAGATGTTTCTCTGGAATTTTGTTCTTTTGTCTATGATCCAACAGATGTTGGTAAGTTGATCTTTGGTTCCTCTGCCTTTTCTAAACCCAGCTTGTACATCTCGATTCATGTACTGCTAAAGCCTAGCTTGCAGAATTTTGAGCATAACCTTACTAGTGTGAGAGATGAGAGCAATTATCTGGTAGTGTGAATATTTGGCATTGCCCTTCTTTGGAATTTGAATAAAAAGTGACCTTTTCCAGTCCTGTAGCTGCTGCTGAATTTTCCAAATTTGCTGACGTATTGAGTGCAGCACTTTAACAGCATCATCTTTTAGGTGTTTATATAGCCTACTGTAATTCCATCAACTCTATTAGCTCTGTTTGTAGATAATGCTTCCTAAGGCCCACTTGGCTTCACACTCTAGGATGTTTGGCTGTAGGTGAGTGACCACACCATTGTAGTTATCCAAGTCATTAAGACCTTTTTTGTATAGTTTTTCTTGCCACTTCTTCTTAATCTCTTCAGTTTCTGTTTGGTCTTATCATTTCTACCCTTTATCATATCCATCCCTTCAGGAAATGTTCCGCTGATCTCTCCAATTTTCTTGAAGAGATCTCTAGTCTTTCCCATTCTATCGTTTTCCTCTACTTTGCATTGTTCATTGAAGAAGGCCTTCTTATCTTCCTTGCTATTCTCTGGGACTCTGCATACAAGTGGGTATATCTTTCCCTTTCTCCCTTGCTTTTCGCTTCTCTTCTTTGCTCTACTATTTGTAAGGCCTCTTCAGACAACCACTCTGCCTTCTTGAATTTCTTTTTCTTTGGGATGATTTTGGTCTCTGCCTCCTGTACAAATTAAGAGCCTCTGTCCATAGTTTTAAGACTAGCAAAATGGAATATCATGATATTGCTATCCTTTAGGCCATTAAAAAATAAGGCACTTTGGAGTATACAGTAGATAGTCATGATCTCTACCTACAAAGAATATCTAAAGAGAACTTGTTTTCAGCTAGACATTGATAGGAAGGCTGTGAAGAGATGTTTGATGTTATATGGCGTCTGAAATGGGATGTCATTGTGGCTTTAGTGCACACATAACTTCATGCTTTAGTAACTTTTCTGATTTCAGGATTTCTGGGTTCCTTTTAAGGACACAGATTATAAAATACAAGCGGTAAGCAAAAAACTTTTTACTTTTCATTTCTGTAAAGTGTTAATAATCCAGTATGGTTTTAGGGCTCTCAGTAATTCTGTCTTAACATTTACTCCAACAGGTCTTTCACTCCTTTCAAGAGTTTCAAAACAGATAGCCAGGTCAATTGTGACCTACATGTGGCCAAACCCATTGCTAACGTTTAGAATCTCTGCTTAGTCTTTAGCAGCCTTTGGAAACGGTGGTGGTCTTTCTGACTTTATGACTTATTTTTTTGTGTTTTCCTCTCAAATCCCTGATTGCTCTACTTTCTCTCTTAGTTTCTTTTATTTTCTTTAAACTCTAAAGTTGAGAAAACTTTTAAAGATTCTTCCTGAGTTCATCCCTCCTCTACCTTCCCTCCAGTCTCTATCTTAGTATCATTCTGGTTGACCTGCACCATTTTAATATACCATCTCCATGCTGCTGACTTCACTGAACCACAGATATAAGTATCCAATAGCTTCTGTAATATCTCCCTTTGTATTTGAATTAGATGCCCCGAATTTACCAAGAACAAAACCTAATATTTGATCTGCAAACCTGTCCCTGTCTCAACCAAGTCTTCCACTGGTTTTTTCCTTTTTAATAAATGGTCCTATGATACTCCCCGTGGTTCAAGAGAAAATCCTATGGGTCATCTTTTGTCCCACCCTCCTCCTTTCCAATAGTCCACTAGAAGAATTATAAGCCCTGAATCCACCACCACTTTCTAGTCTTACCGAATGAGACCCAGCTACTGGCATCACACACTTGACTCTCCTAACAGTTTCCTGTCTGATCTCACTGCTTTCACTCTTCTCATCTTACAGTCATTCTTCATATAGCTATAAAAATGTGACTTTTGAATGTATATCTGACAAGGTCACTCTCCTGTTTAAAAGCTTTCAATGGCTTCCTACAGCACTTAGAATAAGTTCCAAGTCTTTTATCAGAGCCTATTACTATTTCTTTAGTCCTCTTATCTTCTACCAATCTTTCTTTCGATATGTGCCAGTTCCAACAACCTTTCTGTTCCTAGAAAGGGCCAAATTCTGGGATTTCTGGGAAAATCAGGAACTTTTCACTTTTGTTTGTAGTCTCTGAAACATTCTTACCCTAATTTTTCTTGTTAGTATCTCCCTTATATTATTCGGGTTTCAGTTTGAATGTCTTTTTCTCACAAACACTTTCCTTGGCACTTTTTCTGAGTAGTCATTTCCTTTTATTCATCACCCTATCATTTAACTTTTTATTTTCTTCATAACTTATCACAACAAGAAATGATTTTAAAAATTTATGTATGTTCATTTACTATTCTCTGTCTTCTTCCACTAGAAGATAACTTTCCTAGTGCATATACCTTTTTCTGGTGCATATGAGACACTCAAATGTTGCAGGAATGATTAAATATGTGGGCTGTTTAAGTTGTAAATTCTGCCTCACTCCATACCACTGAGTCAGAATTTTTAAGTGGAGACACGTTCCTGGAAATTTACACAGTTAATAAGCACCTAAATAATTTTGGTACAAATGAAAGTTTGAAAATCACTACTTTCTTCTTGATGAAGACAGAACCTGGTCATGAAGAACTTCTAAAGTGGACAAGCATATTATCTGGAATTCTAATTTATTTCACTGAAGAGCTAGTATATGTGGTTGAGTGATGCATTTTTCTGAGATTAGTTTTTCTGTGAGAGCCTTAGAACAGACTTCCCCCAACTGCTGTGGAAGCTGGGCTCTAGCTGAACTCTTGTTTGAAGTGAGGGCAGCTGGATTTCAGTGGCCCTCAGCTCTCTTTTTTTTTCACTTCACTCCAGAACCAAAGTCTTGAACTGTTAAGGGAACTTGGAGGCTTTCTTAGGCTCTGGGATGGAGGGGCACTTCAGTTGTCGATGCTTCACTTTTCATCTTGTTTTGTGGCTAACTGCCTTCAGCTACCATGATTTGACACAACTTTGACCGGAAGTTTCAACTCTGCCTGGGTGTCAGTAAATTGACATACATGTCTGGGAAAATACTATCTCTTGGATATCTTAGCTATTTATATAAGAAAATAACTCATTGGGTGAAATTTGTTCTCTATATTTATATAACAGAAATGTTATACACTGAACAACAAGAATATTGCTAGCATATTTCTTTCTTTTCCCTTTGTTACTCAGGTCACAGGTTATTTCTAAGACTAAGAGAACTTTATAAACTCATTTGTATATTCATTAGAAATAGCTTCTAAATGCTTTTGTTTCCATTTTCTCCCTCTTTTTTACTTTGCTGTTTGAAGCTAAATGTCAGTTAAAATACCGCTTTTTGTATTGAATTAATCCATCTGATTAGCATCTATTGAACATCTAATTTATGTGTATCTGTCAATATCTATTTATACTTTCAGGTTCAGCTCAAAGTCACCAGTAGGACCTCACCAAATTTGTGTAGGCCGAACTAATTTTTCGTTTGCTTAAAAACAAAACAATAAAAAAAACCCCTATGAATACCTTTTTGTAACATTCATTATATTTATTGAAAATGTATACATATTCAGTTTTCTCTCGCTAGACTAAGATACTTAAAGCTGAAAAATAAATAATTTTGTTCAAATCCCTAGCATTTAGCAGAACAATTGATACATAAATAATACTTAGGTTTTTAGATGGATAAAATTTGGAAGATTATATGAGTGACATATGAGTCCTCTCCCCCAAGGAAGTAGCAGAATACTGGAGTTGAATATAGCTCTTTGTTTACTTTTCCATGAAAGCTTTTTTTCAATAATTAGTATATAAACTCTACATGAATATGGCCCCCAGTGTCTCTATAGCTGACTACATTTTAGGGTGGCATAATGTGTTCAGGGACACACTGATTTTTCCAACTGTTTTAGATGAGTTTAGGGGATTAGTCTATGGTCAATATAGTTTGGAAAACATAGTGAAGCAAAATGATTTTTATTTTTATTTATTTATTTATTATTTATTTATTTATTTTCCTCCCTTTTATTGTTTTTGTCATACAATGCCATGATATCACCATGGGTTTACATATGCTCCCCCTCCAGAAACCCCTCCCTCCCCCCTCCCTCCTCCCTCCCCCCTGGGAAATCTCGATGCACCAGCCCCTAGAATCAATCCTGGGCTGGCGATTGATTAGACATATGATAATTAACATGTTTCAATGATTTTTAAACAGGCGTTTTCAAGAATGTTACCATGTGTATATATACTGTAAATTTATAAGAGATATTTTGAGGATAAATGTTTATTTGAGGTGCCACCTAGTGATATTAATGCTTCAAGAAACCCATTTTGGTAAACAGTGCTTTAGTGGGTCCTATCTTCATTAATCAACATTGGATTACAAAAGAAAATGGAGATTTGATTGACAGGTTTATTGGGAAACTACCCCACCAACCACAATAATCAAAAACATCAGGACCAAAAATGATGTTGTCCAAATACACTGGGAGAATAATTGATTCACTTTAATAGAATATATTTGCCTCACAAATATAGTAGATAAAACATATGATGTTTTCTTTTTTCCTCAGAAGTTTACAATGATGTAATTTAAGCTGGATAAAGTAAAAATCCTATTCCAAAAGTTAAGAAATATATCAAAGACCAAAAAAGAGGAGAGAAGATCATAAATTATTTGTAGAGCTGCCCTCCTAACCTTCAGAGCAGCCAAAGTTTTCCCTTGGCTACTCTTCAGGGCTCTGAATCCCTGCCTTCTTTATGCCCCTCCATCTAGCTTTCTCATGACTGCCTTTCATCAGTCGTTCAATGGCATTCACTTTGTCAGCTGTAAAGTTGGGAACCAATTCCTACAAAATTAATGTATCAAGTTATGTTGAGGACAGTGTGGTCCTCTGGCTGTCACTCCTATGGTTTTAACTGGGATCACTAATTTTAGTACTAAAGAAGAAATGTTTAAGGTTTGAGGAACTTCAGATCCCTGAAAATGGTTGATGGAGACCGCAGTTTCCCTGCCCAAGCCGTGCCAAGAGGCTCAGTAGGCTGGCCTTGATCTATAGCCAGCTTCTGGTCATGGCAGAATTTCCCGCACTGATGCTAAGGGTCCAGTAATGACTTAAACTTGGGGTGAAGAGATGTAATCTTTACTCGGTGAGAATTCTGATTTCCTGATAAATTGCCTATGGGACAAAGGTTGCCATTGTGATACAATGAAAGGCTTATTGTGTAGGTGGATTCTTGCTGGATGACTTCTGTCATACACTGCAGGGAAGTTTCTTTTCATTGCCGTATGCTACCTTTTTTACTTTCAGGGGTTTTGTTTCTAGAATGTTCATCATGGGAGTTACGGGAACTGATGATCAGGACAAACCGTTCCTCAGTAAAGGTCACAAGCCTTTGCTATATGCACTTACTTTTATAAGCAAGAGAAATTATACTTGATGAACTGAAAGTCTCTGAGCTTGGTTTTCCCATAGGTGGTGAAATATTAAATACTTTGACATCATGTGTGCATGTGTGTTGCTTTCATTATCTCGGGGAATAGTTATATTCTTGTGATACTCTAGGTGGTCTTGGGTGGCCTTGGCTGGCAATGGCTTGAAGCGGGGCTCGGGTTCCTAGCCAGAGACTGAGGCCAGATCACAGCAGTGAAAGCACCAAATCTTAGCCACTAGACAGTGACAAAGTTAGTGACGAGGGCCCTGGCACTTCAGCTTTGCAGAAAAGAATTTCCGTGAAGACGCAAAGTAGTGAAGCAAGTAAAAAGCATTTATTAAGAGGAAAAAGAAGACAGTACCTGTGGATAGCCACACCGGTGGGCTCAGAGGGAGAGAGTTACTGAGTTGCGCCCTCACGGCAGTTTGAATTACTTTTATGGAGCACTCCTTCTGAGTTTCCTTTGGTCAAACATTTTGATTTGCCTGGTTCACAGTCTATATTTGGTATATCTCAGGATCCTCACATGTTTGCACACACATCTCTTAGGCAAGATGGATTCTACTGAAAAGGCTTACAGGTAGAACATTTCTTGGCATCACTCCCCATGTGACCTCCAGGGAGCCTTTCTGCATGTGTGGCCAGGGAGGTCTCCTGACTTCGAGAATGAGAAATATGTGGTTTGAGCTGGGCCCAACCTTCTTAATTGTCCCGCTATTCCCATCTTGGAGTTTCAGTCCATAAGGAATGAATCTCCAATCACTTTACCCTGAGGAATTGGGTGCATCTACCTCCATCTCACAGGAATTCGCAATCTCTTCAAGAAGGAAACAGAAATACAAATTATTTATTTTACTAGAGGGTAAAATATAAGAAGATTCATGAAATAGTGGGGAAAAAGCAGTGAAAGAGAGTCAAATGGTAAGTGATGCCTTCTGTTTGGAGAAATAGGAGAAAATTTTCAGGCAGGTCATAATATTGGATTTGGACCTTGAGAGATAAATTGGATTTAAACAGTGAAACAGAGGAATGGATAGTCCATGAGGAGAGAGTGTAATAAGCAAAGGCACAGTTGTGTGTGACATCCAGTGGTGGTAAATGACGATGGCCTAGTGTGCCAGGGGAGAATGCAAGGGAGGCTGGGGGTGGGTGGCTGGAGGGATTTGAAAAGAAGCTGGAGGTTAGTATGTAGAGGCCTTGAATGCCATGTGGCTGAAACAGACTTCTTCTTCTTCTTCTTTTTTTTTTTTGAGTATTATAACATTTTTATAAAGCTCAAAACAGCAAAATTAACAATACAGTACTTTGAGTGCCTTATATGCATGGTAAATGTAGACAAAATTTCAGAAGACTGCAAAGTGTATGATCACATTTTTATAAACTCCAAATAGCAAAACTAGCATGTGTCATTTTTTTAAAATAATTCTTGCATATGGTAAAAGTACATATGTAAAAAAGAAGTAAGAATTATAAGCAAAATTTACAGTGAGGAAAACCACACAGATCTTTGCAATGTCATTCATTGTATTCTATTCTGTGGTTGGAGTGGGGTTTGCTCACCCAATTATGTTGTGTTATACACACTTACATATGTATGTAAGTGCATGGAGGGCTTCCCTGGTGACTCAGACAGTAAAGAATCTGCCTGCAATGAGGGAGACTGGGGTTTGATTCTTGGGTCAGGAAGCTCCCCTTCAGAACAGAATGGCTACCCACTCCGATATCCTTGCCTGGAGAATTCCATGAACAGAGGAACCTGGTAGGCTGCAGTCCATGGGGTTGCAAGGAATCAGACACGACTGAGACACTAACACTCTCACTTTTCACTTCACTATGCATAGATGACAGATACTCACTTGTATGGATAATATTATACATTAAAAAAATGCTACAGGTTGGAGCCAGACTTCTCCCTGGCTAATATTCTAAGTAATGTCAGTGTTAAGAAGCCATTCTGTAACTCCAGTTCTTTGCTCTTCAAAATTTAAAACCACTGACATTAATTCAGTAGTGCTTCTTCCTGATCCTTGTGTTTCTGCTTGTAGAGGTCTCTCTGAATTTCCCCTGTAGGCTGATTCCCTTGCAATCTTATTGTAGGCAATAGGAAGCCTTACAAGGCATTTGAGCAAGACAGAATAAAGGTCATTGTATGTTTTTAAAGCTAACTCCAGTGGCAGTTTGGCACTGGAGTTATTAGCATAGGAGAGCCTGGGGGCAGTTACCTTTAGTAGCATGAATTTGATATTTCTTCCGGAAATAAAGTGAAAACAAATGGACTTAACTAGTCTTTGGCACTGTCATTGTGGAGTCCTGGACACAGAATTTATTTGACTAAATATGCTGCTAAAACAAAAGCACAACATTTGGATAGCGATTCTTCTTTTCTGCCACATGCTACGATTGTGAAGGACATTGGATTTTCATGATACTCAATTTCCCCCCACATAAAATTTGATTTCTGAAATGAGATTATGTGGCGATTTGGTGATAGAATGATTTGAAAAAGAACTCTAGCCTACATGCAAGATATAAATACTATTTTTAGGATTATCTATCCATTACCCCCTTTTTTAAAAACCAGAGTATTTGGTTGTTTTTGATATCCTTTACCAACACATCAAGCTAATATGCTCCAGCTTATAAATTTCAGATTAAAATAAGTGAGTAATTCAGACTCAATTAATCAAATGTGTTTTGGAAGTAAATTAAATCATCTTCTAGTCTCATTAATACAAGCAGTAGAACTACATATTGGAGAAGGAAATGGCAACCCACTCCAGTACTCTTGCCTGGAGAATCCCATGGACAGAGGAGCCTGGTGGGCTGCTGTCCGTGGGGTTGCACAGAGTCAGATATGACTGAAGCGACTTAGCATGCATGCATGGATTGGAGAAGGAAATGGCAACCCTCTCCAGTATTCTTGTCTGGAGAATCCCAGGGATGGAGAAGCCTAGTGGGCTGCCTTCTATGGGGTCCCACAGAGTTGGACACGACTGAAGCGACTTAGCAGCAGCAGCAGAACTTTGTAACTGAAGGAAACCTACATGGCTCAAAATAGCCTGGAGTTAAAACTCACCTCCAGATTCTTCTCCCCACCATTCTATACAGAATAAAGAACCTTCTCCCCCAAGAAAGGAATGGACATTAAGATTGATTATGTTCCGCTCCCAGCTAATCCCAGTCTCCGGCCTTCCCTACCCCAGTTGTTGAAAGCTAACTAATCAAAAATAATCATGAGGAAAAACAGGCCCTCTCAAAACGATGTATCTCTGCATATAGATACCTACTCTCTTCTTGACTTAGCGCAGCAGCTCTCTAATCTGACTGCTGCTCCTTCTCACCTCATTAAAGGTGATCTGTTCCTGTAAAGTGCCTATCTTCTTCTTTTTCCGAACCTCCTCTTCTCTAATTCCCTTACGTTACAATAACATAAGCTACTGAATAGGCTTTCAGTCAAGGTAATTCTAGGGCTGCTGAATTCTGGTTACCTCCACTCCAGTACTTTCCTTGGAATAGTTATCAGCGGGAAGTGTATATTAAATTAATCTATTAAAATTTATTTTGCATTCCTACTGGCAATGCAGATTTAGAAAATGGGAAACCATGATCTTGTATGCTTCTTCAGTCACATTTATTTTTCTTTGATTAACAAGAATATTGATTTTTCAAGGAAGTGGCTCATGTTCAATTTTGCAGTGACCTGAAATAAATCACAGACGTAAAGTTATTAAACTCAGTGAGTCATGTGCTTGTGAATGTGTAAGTCTTTTTGCTTTTTAATTACAAATATTGGCTCAAAACTATACCTAGTTCAAGGGCTGGGAAGCTTTCTGGTCAAGAAGACAAAGAAGATGAAAGAAAGAAAGCAGAGACTTTTAGTGGTTGGCATTAGATAAAAGATCCCCCCACCCAACCCTCCGGGTCCTAAGTAATCTTTAGTACCATTTATGTTGCCTCAATTCATTGGCAATTAACAAACTATCAATTTGTTTTTGAGATGATGAGGTAAAAGGGAACTTTATTTCAGGTGGAGCATTCAGTATTTAGAATTTTATTTTATTGCAATAATTAAAAGTTAAATGAATTTTACTACTAATTAGAATAATGGATGATTTTCTAAGGAATAGGCTGAAGTCTACTTTAGACCCTAGATCCACAAATTCATCAGTTAAGATCTTTACTTTGATTAAAATTTTACCTTCTTTGGGTGCTCTGATTCACCCTTAAATGCACCATTGTTGATGACAGTAGGAAATGTTAAAAATATTTTTCAAAAATATTTTCATAAGAAAGATTATTTCTATTGCATCTCAGCAAATGAGGGATTCCAATTGCTGTGGAGGTTGGGTCATACAAGGGCACATATTTGTACTTGTGGGTCTTTGTTGTTTAGTCACTGAGTTGTGTGTGTCTTTTTGGCTACCCCATGGACAGTAGCTCCCCAGGCTCCTGTGTCCTGGGATTTCCCAGGCATGAATACTGGAGTGGGTTGCCATTTCCTTCTCCAGGGGATCTTTCTGACCCAGGAATCAAAACCGCGTCTCCTGTTTGGCAGGTAAATTCTTTACCACTGAGCCACCAAGGACGCCCAACCTCTGAGTAGAGACACTGACACTTTCTACCAGAGAAGGAGATTGAAATAAGTTATAACTTGGGCTTCCCCATGGCCCAGATGGTAAAGAATCTGCCTGCATTGTGGGAGACTCTGGTTTGAATCCTGGGTTGGGAAGATTCCCTGGAGAAGGAACTGGCAACCCACTCCAGTATTCTTGCCTGGAGAGTTCCATGGATAGAGGAGCCTGGCAGGGTCCGTGGAGTTGCAAAGCATCGGAAATGACTGAGGGACTAACAAACACACACAGACAAATTGTAACTTAATGGGGCTAAATGAAAACATTGCAATTTTTTTTTCATGAAATAATGTATTTCAGTCTACAGACAGCAAAGTAAAGAAAACATATGCTGGGTAATGTGTGTTTCCATGCTATTTCAATTCATCCCACTCTCTCTTTCCCACACTGTGTCCACAAGTCTGTTCTTTATGTCTGTCTCTCCATTGCTACCTTGCACATGGGTTCATCTGTACCATCTTTCTAGATTCCATTCCATTCACATGTGGTAATATACGATATTTGTCTTTCTCTTTCTGACTTTCTTCACTCTGTACTATAGGCTTTAGGTTGTAGGATGAACTCTAGGTTCATCTACCTCATTAGGACTTACTCAAATGCATTCTTTTTTTAAAGCTGAGTAATATTCCATTGTATATATGTACCACAATTTCTATATCCATTCATATCACCATAGGTAAAATAGATAGCCTGTGGGAATTTTCTGTGTGACACAAAGAGCTCAGTCACATGCTGTGTGACCACCTGGAAGGGTGGATGGGGTGGGAGATGGGAGGGGGATTCAAGAGGGAGGGGACATGTGTATGCCTCTGGCTGATTCATGCTGATATATGGCAAATACCAGCACAGTATTATAAAGCAATTATCTTCCAAAAAGAAACAAAAACAAAAAAGACACACACTGGGGGCTTCCCTGGCCATCCAGTAATTAAGACTCTGAGCTGCCAATGCAGGGAATGTGGGCTTGATCCCTGGTCAAGGAAATAGGATCCTGCTTGTCACACAGCCAGAAAACAACAAAAACACCCTCTCAAAATCCCACATGTTTTGTATTCTGCATACTCACCACCTATTTCATCTTAAATCGCATTGGGACTTCTTTTTCTTATTTACTTCTCATTAAGAGGGGTAGCTGCAGAGACAGATGCAGGTACTGGAATGGGAGGATAAAAATAGGTCCACCATGGACAGAGGAATTGTGAATAATGGTTGCGTGGATATTGGTTAGGGGGAAAAAAGAACCGTGAAGATAGTTCATCACTGTCACTGACCTGTTGAGAGAAAGAAATTGAATGAACATGCAGGTCTTCATTTTTAAACAGAGGCTTTAGAATCTCAGATATTTACCTCTTCTGTGTTTACAATGAACAGGGATTTGATTAATTTGCATCATTTTAGAAAAACGTAGGAAATCACTTAGAGATAACCATGTTCTTGTACCATTCTACTCATAGCCTGATGATTTTCCTGATGATTGCTTCTGTAGGTGTAAGATCAAGGGGAGGGTATTGAGGAGGAGAGATAAAATTTTTTTCTCTTTGCCTTTGTATAAGGGCTTTACCCAAAGACACAATCTCCTCTATTTGATTTCTTTCTTCCTTCTTTCCCTCTCTACTGTCCATCCATATTCCTATCAATTTCTGTATCTTTAATTCTATGTAGTTTTGGCCTCAATCACGCTTGCTTTGAGATAGTAAGATTCAGTTCAGTTCAGTTGCTCAGTCATGTCCAACTCTTTGCAACCCCATGAATCGCCTCCCTGTCCATCACCAACTCCCAGAGTCCACCCAAACTCATGTCCATTGAGTTGGTGATGCCATCCAACCATCTCATCCTCTGTGGTCCCCTTCTCCTCTTGCCCTCAATCTTTCCTAGCATCAGGGTCTTTTCAAATGAGTCAGCTCTTCGCATCAGGTGGCCAAAGTATTGGAGTTTCTGCTTCAACATTAGTTCTTCCAATGAACACCCAGAACTGATCTCCTTTAGGATGAACTGGTTGGATCTCCTTGCAGTCCAAGGGACTCTCAAGAGTCTTCTCCAACACCGCAGTTCAAAAGCATCAATTCTTCTGCTCTCAGCTTTCTTTATAGTCCAACTCTCACATCCATACATGACATAATAAGGTTAATCTGAGTATAAACAAATTCCTAAACAAGAGCTTCCTGTTTAAAATTTTATTTTCTTTTTTTTAAACATTTTTAATTAACTGTTTAGATGAAAATAAGCCATTAATGAGTTTTCCACTGTTGGGGTCATCAAAGCAGGCCCAAATTTCCTAATTCTCAAGTTTTCATTTATATTATCATTTTTATTATCTTCTCTGGACTGGGTTTTGTAGAGTTAAAGCAGAATAGAGGGATGAGCGAGTATCGACATTTATTGGGCTAGTTTTAGTAAAAAAGTGTTATAATACAATTGATCATACAGTGATTCAAGTTTCAGTTTGGTTCCACAGTTATGTGAGATACTGAGATAATTCTCTTTATAACAAGCAGAGGTCATATCCCTGAAGGCTGAATCTCTGTTGAATCTAATACCCAAACTCTCTAAGTATTTCTCTAGAGTTTGAGAAATTTGAATAAAGGAATATCTTTAAGCACAGTTACTGATGTTTCACATGAAAATCACACATGTAAGTATAACTTACACTTCGTGCTTCTCTTTCCTTGTCTTGAGAGACCTAAAGATCAAACAGTGAAGTTAATTCAACTCATGATAATAAAACATACAAACTGAGAACCATACATATGTATGAAAGAAATAGTTTAACCACTACTCAGTATTGTTTTATAGTAGCCATTTGTTTAAATATAGGGTTTGAGCTTAATATTCTAGGAATTATTTTTCTGAAAAATGTTATTATTTATTCTAAACACCTCAAAAAAATTCACCACTTCACCGAGACTATGTAGAATTAAACTATACATGAAACAGTATATGATTTATAAAATTGCATAGAATATAATGTAAAAAAGCCAGATATTAGACATGCTTAAAGTAGAAACGTTTCCTAGGATTCATGAATTAGAACAACAACAACAACAAAACCAACAACAACCTATAAATACTCTGAAATACAAAACTACTCACTGGGAAACCAGTGGTTATTGCCAAGATGGCTGTGAGCAGAAGGAGAACTTTCATCTTATTCAGATGTATTCTAGAAGTAATAGAAAGACCAAAGATCAACACAAATTCAGTAGATCTAGTTGTAGCACAAATTATGTTACTAATAGCTCTTAGGGCATCAACCTATTTGGAGACCATTATATTTTTTAGGTAGAATCAAAGGTGTTTTGCAATTTTGATGTTACATCAAGTTTTTAAAAAACAAATATTCACCTATTATTTAAGAGTAATATTTCTCTCTACATGCTAATATGAGTAGCTGCTGGAAGGAAATACAGCCTTGGCCTATACAGAGAATTAGTGTGGGAATAAGCAATTTAAGGCTTCCCTGGTGGCTCAGATGGTAAAGAATTTGCCTACAATGCAAGAGACTTGGGTTCAACTCCTGGGTCTGGAAGATCCCCTGAAGAAGGGAATAGCTGCCCACTCCAGTATTCTTTCCTGGAGAGTTATATGGACAGAAAAGCCTGGCAGGTTACAGTTTATGGTGTCACAAAAGAGTTGGACATGACTTAGTGACTAAACAATATCAAATATAGAAGAAAACAGAGAAATCAAGGAAATATTTTTGGAGAGAGTAGAATTCAAATGAACTTATCCCAAAGGGGGATTACAAATATGAATTCAAGGATGATCTAAAACCACCCGAAGCAAACAGGTAAAGCATATCACAGACTCTTTCAGATCTTGTCTTATAGGCAGGACTAAGCGTAATTACCAACTATCACCTTTTATTTTTCTAATTCTCAAACTGTAGTATCCATAGCAGTATATAGCTGTATGCTGGGGAACACATCCAATGTCTGAATAAATTAGATGCATCTTCCTGGGGCATCAATTTCATTTAAGGACTTTTAGGAAAATCCAAGTAATTTTTACATGAAAATCAACATGATATTTTATAGAATGGAATGTAAATACAAAAAATTTTAAAGAAAAACAGGAGGCCACAAATAAATTGTCACATGTTCATACTCTAGAGAATCTGTGGTAGTTCATGCTCCTTTCATTTACTGACTTGAGCTCATGAATCGATGAGCCTGAGGCTCTTGTAACAGTGACACTGTGCCACCAGCATTCCAGCCCCCATAAAGATTTCTTTATGGTCATTCTAAAATCTGTACTTATGGTAGCTGGGTGATGATTTTAAGAAAGAGTCTTGTAAATAGGTATACTCGAGGTAAATAGGTAATAGATGATTGTCTAATCACTTAAAGAATACAGATTCAAGCAACCATTACATGACAGTATCAATAATTTTAATTTTGACACTTTACTGGATATATCTATCTCTCTAGATAACATATATAAGTGTATATAATATATCTTGATATATTAAAATCCACAATACTTAAAATCTCTCTTACCTCAAACTTCCCAGTCCGTTCCTTCTCTGGGATGGTGTTATAAGAAATGGAAGTGACTGGCCTTGGAATATCACAGCTTTTTTATACACTCTGAAGTGAATGGGATGAAGCCTGTGGTTTGAGAGCCTCTCCCTGGGATCAGTTATTAGTTGAATCATCAACTATCATGATGTGTTGAAACTGCGGAATAACTGACATTGACAGTTTCATTGAAACTTTGGCTGAGTGACTACCAAAGGCAACTATTTGTGTTTTCTTTCCAACTTGTGTAATTTGTGTATTCAAAGCTTATCACTTCACATAAAGTTGCCCTCTACTCTTTAAATTTTTTCCTTTAATTTCTACAATTAAAATAATTATTTTCCCAGCATCCTATTGGTATTGATTATAATCAATTGGGAACTTTTTTTGGTTGTATTGTCATTTTAAGAAAATAAGTAACATTAAAAATGTTAAGCATGGGAATGATATCTTTTGCATGATTCTGCGTTTAGTTCTTTGATTTCAGTGAGCGGGCTTAGAGTTTTAAAGATCAGTGGACCACATTTGGAGACATCAAGTATCTTGGTTACCTTATTGGAACATGACAATTTGCTTTTCAATTAAAGATGCACTTAACACAAGAGAAGATGTCTAACCATCAAATGTGGGATTAAAAACTAGAGCCCTCAAAAAATTCAAGAATCACTTTAAATTTCTGTGCATAAAACTTGGGCTTTTTATCATATTTAAAGAGCCCTCAAAAATATTGCATACGTGCATTCAAATTCTATTTCAGCAGAGTTTTATACGAACAAAATTGTAGCAATGCATCAATGTCCCTCTTTTCTTTTTACTTTTTTTCTCTAGAAATTGGTTCTCAAAAAAACTCAGAAAAATAATTAACAGCTAACATTTCTTGAGGACTTCTGCCCAGGCACAAACCTAAGCACTTTTTTGTATTAAATCATTTAATCCTCAAAACAACCAACTTCAAAAGCAAAGTATTAGTATTATCAACATTATCCCCATTTTACAGAAAAAGAGGTTGGGAGGTAAGGTATCATAATTAGTACTCTGGCAGAGATGGTATTTAATACCCATAATTTGATTCCAAACCCCAGACTTTTACCTAATGTCACTGTTGCAGGTTAGCAAAGTCAATGCAAAAGCAGGGAAACATTAAACTTAGGTTGCCTATAATTGAATATTCAATCCTATCTGATTGAGAAAACTGCTTCATTGAGAAACTTAATTTATTATAACTAGTATGTTTTTGAATATCAGTTTTCATTGTAACTGAGATGGGATTAGAGTTGATTTCCTCAGGACTAAGACAGCAGGCTGTGTGTGTGTGTACATGCAAGTATTCGTGTGTATTTGTGTGCACATGTGTATAACATACTATTCACTTCCTCATCTTACAACCGCGTTTTAATTATTTCTAATACTTACCTAAAATTATCCTGACAAAAGCTTCCAGTTGCCTCTTAATTGTGATGACAATGAATGCTTTTCTGTCCTCATGTTATAGACGTTTGGGGGTATTTAATTGTGATGACTATTCCACTCAGAAAACTGATTTTCTTTCCCTGGGTCTCTTAAAACCACTTTCTCTTGTTCTTTTTCAGTCTTTTTCTGATAGCAATCTTAAGTCTTTGTGTATTCTTTTTATTCAGTGCATTGTACATGACCTTTTATATATTTAATCTACATGTGCTCTGCATAATATAGTTGATTTCTGACTCCCTAATCTATGTCTTTATCTTGAAGTCTTTAACTATATGTGTATGGATGTGACAGTTGGACTATGAAGAAAACTGAGTGCCGAGGAATTGATGCTTTTGAACTGTGGTGTTGGAGAAGACTCTTGAGGTCCCTTGGACTGCAAGGAGATCCAACCAGTCCATCCTAAAGGAGATCAGTCCTGGGTGTTCATTGGAAGGACTGATGTTGAAGCAGAAACTCCAATACTTTGGCCACCTGATGCAAAGAGTTGACTCATTGGAAAAGACCCTGATGCTGGGAAGGATTGGGGGCAGGAGAAGGGGACGACAGAGGATAACATCGCTGAATGGCATCACCGACTAGATGGACAGAGTTTGGGTAAACTCCTGGAGTTGGTGATGGACAGGGAGGCCTGGTGTGCTGTAATTCATGGGGTTGCAAAGAGTCGGACATGACTGAGTGACTGAGCTGAGCTGAGCTGAGCTGAGCTGAGCTGAGTATAATTCAAACTGAACTTATTACTTTTACCTCCAAACCTCTCCTCACTTTTATTTGCTTCCTCAACTGATGTTTATCAATCATCCATCCATGCCAGAAATCTAAGACTCACTCTGTCTTTGCCTTGTCCCTTTCCTTTGGCATCTAAAAGTAATTAAGTGTTTCTTTGCTGTGTATTCATGGACTCCATCTTTTCCATTCTCATGACCATTTCCTTGTTTTAGTCCTTCATTTTCTTTTGGATTGTTACTATAGCCTCTTAATTTGATTCTCTGTCTCCATTATTCTCCTCTCTTCAACCCATCTTCATCATATTCTTCCAAAGTGTCTTTTAAACCTTTAAAATGTAATTATAGGATAAAATTCATACTGTGTCATAGCTGAGTATACAGATACACTCTGAATCAGGGTTTTAAAAACTAACAATTTCACTAATAAATATTCTTAAATATATAATATTTTTCCAGGTTTGTTGAGACATAGTTGACATATAACATTGGGTAAATTTAAGGTGTACAATGCAATAGTTTGATAGACGTATAAGTTATGAAATGATTACCATAATCTGTTTAATTAGCACATCTATTACCTTACATGGTTTGCTTTGTGTGTTTAAGTGTGTGAAGGTGTTGTGGGAACATTTAAGATATGACACTCTCATCAACTTTCAAATATACTATACAGTATTGTTAAGTGTAGTCACTATGGTGTAGGTCAGATCCCTAGAACTTACTCATCTTATGACTGGAAGTTTCTCTACTTTGACCACCATCACCCATTTCCTCTAGAATCCAACTCCTATAACCCTATTTTTATGTATTTGTTTTTAAATTTCACATATAAGCAAGATATTGAAATATTTGCCTTTCTAGTTAGTAAATTTTGGTGTCCTAACTTTTGATTTCTATTTGTGTAGGGCCACAAGTTGCCCTGATCAGACCAGCAAGTTGCAGAAAGCTGTGATTATCCTACTATTGAATTTGTAGCTATTACAAGGTAGCAGAAAAAGTGAAGTTGTCAGCCATCACTACTCACAAGCTACATGAAGTAGGAAGAGCTCTAGATTTGAAACTGGTGTTTATATTTTTAGATTTTCCTTACTGGCTATGAGTGGGAAAGTCATACTCTGAGTCTCAGTTTTCTTATCTTTAAAGCAGATAATTATCTCTATAATTGGGAATTATGTGAAATGAAATGTATAAAAACATTCATCATTCAGTCTGATTTCATAAATGATGGTTTATCAGTGTCAGAGCTGAAGTTTTGAGTAAATCTGACCTCTTTCTGCCACACATCCTCAGTGTTCCTCAGAGGATTGAGTTTCTTGGCTAATATAAATGTATATAGAAGCACTTTGGGCTTCCCTGGTGGCTCAGCAGTAAAGAATCTGCCTGCCAATGCAGGATATGTGGGTTCAATCCCTGGGTTGGCAAGATCCCCTAGAGGAGGAAATGGCAACTCACTCCAGTATTCATGCTTGGGAAATCCCACAGACAGAGAAGCCGGGTGGATTATGATCCGTGGGGTTGCAAAGAGTCAGACACAAGTTAGTGACTAACCAACAACATACGGAAGCACCTTACATAGTAATTAAAATCAGATAAACTCTTACTGGTCTTCTCTGGTGGCTCAGACCATTAAGAATCTGCCTGCCAATGCAAGAGATGCAAGCAAATTTGAACTCTGGGTCTGGAAGATCCTATGGAGGAAGAAATGACAATCCACTCCAGTATTCTTGCTTGGAGAATCCGTGGAGAGAGGAGCCTGGCAGTTCCCCGATGACTCAGTGGATAAAGAATCTGCTTGCAATGTAGGATACACAGATTCGATCCCGGGAAGATTCCTCTGGAGTAGGAAATAGCAACCAATCCGCTGGAGAAGGGGTAGGCTACCCACTCCACTATTGTTGAGCTTCCTTTGTGGCTCAGTTGGTAAAGAATCTGCCTGCAATGCGGGAGACCTGAGTTTGGAAGATCCTCTGGAGAAGGGAAAGGCTACCCACTCTGGTATTCTGGCTTAGAGAATCCCACAGACTCTCTAGTCCATAGGGTGGCAAAGAGTGGGACATGACTGAGTGACTTTGATTTCTGGTGTTCTTGCCTGAAAAAACCAGATGACAGAGGAGTTTGGCAGGCTACAGTCCAAAGGGTTGCAAAGAATCAGAGAGAACTGAGAGATTAAGCATGCAAAGGCTTAATATGTTAGTTAAACCTGAAAATAAATAGAAAAATTTGAAATTGAACAGTATCAGGAGGCAAGTATTCTTTTTCATTGGTGATCTAATTTTACCCACCATACAATATCCTTTCAAGGACAAATAAGCTATAATTCTGGCTGAATTCAGGCAATAAACTGCTATTCTTTTCTTGTGTTAATCTTAATTCAAATGCCTAGAATTTAATAAACAGAAAACATCCTTGCTTTACAGAACAAAAATTACAGATACAAGAATACCCTCTGCAAAGTATTCAGCACATGGCTATCCTTCAAAGGGCAAGGGTAACGCAGTTCAGTTCAGTTGCTCAGTAGTGTCTGACCAACTCTTTGTGACCCTATGGAATGCAGCACACCAAGTTTCCCTGTCCATCACCAACTCCTAGAGCTTGCTCAAACTCCTGTCCATCGAGTCTGTGATCCCATCCAACCATCTCATCCTCTGTCGTCCCCTTATCCTTCTGCCTTCAACCTTTCCCAGCATCAGGGTCTTTGCTAATGAGTCAGTTCTTAGAATCAGGTGGCCGAAGTATTGGAGTTTCAGCTTCAACATCAGTCTTTCCAATGACTATTCAAGACTTATTTCCTTTAGGATGGACTGGTTTGATCTCCTTGCAGTCCAGGGAACCCTCCAGGGTCTTCTCCAACACCACAGTTCAAAAGCGTTAATTCTGCGGCACTCTCAGCTTTTTTTATGGTCCAACTTTCACATCCATACATGACTACTGGAAAACCATAGCTTTGACTAGATGGATCTTTGTCGAGTAACACAAAGGAGGCTAACTAGAAAGTTTGCCTATGGAGTGGACTTCAGAAGCTGAACAGTCCTATCATATGAGAGTTTAGTTTTATAGTGGGAACTCAGAGGGCAGAAACGAAACATTAATATACCAAGATATTAAAAATAATCTATAAGAAAACTTTTTAAGTTAAAAGACACCTATCTCTGCAGATATTCAAGGAAACATTGAGTGACCACAGGCTGAGGTATTGCCGAAGGGACTTTTGTGCAGCCAATGGAACTTCGTAGGTGATCTCTCTGTACCCTTTCAGTTATAACACTTTCAGACCGGTTGTTAGATAGGGATGAAAATCCCTGCCAGAACAGGTTTAGTTAGCAATTAATAACCCATTTATTCTCTTCAAAGGATTAGAATTAGTGGTAAGGAAATGCACATTGTAAGCCACACTATGGGAAGTCTTAGAGGATTAACTCACTCCTACTTCAATAAGAGAGCAGAAATATCTTGTTCTACATCTTATATTCCAATCTTGTAATATATACAAAATTGATATATGTTAGAAATATTTTGTAGAAATTTAGTACTATACATTTTATAAAAATTAATTATTATTGGAGTGTAGTTGCTTTACAATGTTAAGTTTCTACTATTCAGCAAAATGAATCAGCTTTACATGTATATATATCCCCTCCCTTTTGGGCTTCCTTCCTATTTAGGTCACCATAGTGCATTAAGCAGAGTTCCCTGTGTTATACAGTATGTTTCTTTAGTTATCTATTTTATACATAGTATCAGTAGTATATACACATAACGCTTTCTTTAGGCATTATCACCCTTTTTTTTGTGAATTGAAAACTCTGAGAAATGACCTAATGAAGTTAATAGACTTGCATACATGTCAATGCTAAGGAGGAATATTATTTTAAGAAGTCTTGGATGTCTTTCATCTAAGAGAATGGATACAGACAAATCTGAATTCTCTTCAAACCTCTATGAATGCAATATATCCAGCTAGAAGTGACTGTAGTGACATGGATTTCTGCAAAAGAATTAGAACCCTGTGTGTCAATGTTGTAGAATCTGAGTGGTTGTCAATTCCCCAGTCATCATGGCACACCTGACTCCCAGCTGTTAAAAAGCAGAGTGGTCCTTAAGTTCTTAAGCCCAGATTCAGTACCGGAAAGTGCCACAGTCATGGCCAGATGTCCGCATGTCTACCATGTTCCCTGAAATGGGCCTGGCTCATACCAGCATCCAGTGGGTGTTTAACAAATACTTATTGAGTGAACAAGTTAGCTTTTTCAGAAATTGTTTCCTTGTGCTCTTTATCAATTATGCCATTGCTTGAAGCCCAAAGGCCAATTGCTGTAAATCTGTTTTTATTAACTTTGCACTATATTCATGAGACATAATTTTAATTTTATAGCAAGTTCTATTAATAATTTATTTTTATATGGATCAAATCATGGAAATTACCATATTTGATATATGTTGCAAATAGCATGCATAGCTCACGTTGCTGTATTTGACATATACAAACAGCTTATGAGGCTACCCCCAAATTTCCCTTTCCCTCTGCAAAATAAATAATTCCTTTTCTCAAAGTCAATCAAGAAATGGTTACATAAAAAAATCTTAAAAAAAAAAACAACCAGTGACTTCCTTCTATGAACTATTACCTATTTTTCTAAACTGTTTGCATGTGGGCTCAGTCCTGTCCCAATATTTGTGACCTCATGGACTGTAGCCTGCCAGGCTCCTCTGCCCATAAAATTTTCCAGGCAAGAATACTGGCGTGGGTTGCCATTTCCTTCTCTATGTGATCTTCCCAACCCAAGGAGCAAACCTGCATCTTCTGCATTGGCAGGCAAATTCTTTATCACTGAGCCACCTGGAAAGTCTATACATTTTTTCTTAATCTGTTTAAATAGAACCTGAATATTTTGATATGACATAATTTATAGTATCACTACCTGGTCTGTGTTACACATCAGTGTCACACTTCCTGTGGTTCCCACTGAGTAGACATTTTATGCTGATGGTGATATGCATGTAGAGGTTTAAGACAGTGGCCTGCAGCGTCCTGCATCCAGGATCTGAATTACACTCCTCTGCTTAACTTGGATAAGTCTCTTAATCTTTAATATCTACCATTTACTCAGCATTAAAATAACAATGACAATATTTTTTCCTGTTTGTCTCATAGCTTTAACAATTTAAATTAAAAAAATTATGTTTTCTATAGGGCAGTGTGTTACAGTCAAGTCTTAAAACTGTGAGTCTTCTTCACATACATATCTGATCTTTTCCATGCTCATGGTCTAGAGTTTCAAGTTTCTCCCCTTTATTTTATCGTTGAATTATCAAAATGTTTCTTACAAAAAACTTGTTTTCTGACTTTAGTAAAGATTTTAATTATACAAAATCCTTAAGGACCCACATAATTAGGAAATGTTCTGTTAGCTCTGCATTATTTATTCATTATTAACATTGTCAAAAAGAATATGTGCTGGAAGCTGACAAATGCTTTGCATGAAATACATTGTATATATTCACCATAGTCCTATGGGGTAACTTATGCAATTATTTCTATTTTACAGATGAGGAAAAGGTGACTTGGAAGTTAAATATCTAAGATCATGAATGTAGAAAACTATGTAACTGGAATAAAGAATTAGTCAGATCCTAACCACAACAGGAGTGATACGAATAATGAATCATAAGGAGACTGTAGAGATTTTTTTTAAAATTATACAATCTGTTATTTTAAAATTTGTTTTCATATCAAAAGGGGTTACATTCCAATTTTTTTTGGCCAAAGACTACAATATATAAGATAGTCTTTTAGATTTATTTCCGATATTCTGGGAGGTGGGTCATAGAGGATCCCACTTTGGTTTATGTCGGAGAGTGTTTTGCCTATGTTATCCTCTAGGAGTTTTATAGTTTCTGGTCTTATGATTGGATCTTTGATCCATTTTGAGTTTATTTTTGTGTATGGTGTTAGAAAGTGTTCTACTTTCATCCTTTTACAAGTGGCTGTCCAGTTTTCCCAGCACCACTTGTTAAAGAGGTTGTCTTTTCTCCATTGTATATTCTTGCCTCCTTTGTCAAAGATAAGGTGTCCATAGGTGCGTGGATTTATCTCTGGGCTTTCTGTTTTGTTCCATTGATCTATATTTCTGTCTTTGTGCCAGTACCATACTGTCTTAATGACTGTGGATTTGTAGTATAGCCTAAAGTCAGGTTGATTCCTCCAGTTCCATTCTTCTTTCTCAAGATTGCTTTGTCTATACGAGGTTTTTTGTATTTCCATACAAATTGTGAAATTACTTGTTCTAATTCTCTGAAAAAGACCTCTGGTAGCTTGATAGGAATTGCATTGAATCTATAGATTGCTCTGGGTAGTATACTCATTTTCACTATATTGATTCTTCCAATCCATGAACACAGTATATTTCTCCATCTATTTGTGTCCTCTTTGATTTCTTTCATCAGTGTTTTATAGTTTTCTATATACAAGTCTTTTGTTTCAGATTTATACACCTTAAATAATAACTATGTATTCAAAAATAATGCATTTTGAGCAAGAGAAACTTTAGCCACAAAGTATCCCTTCTCTGCTTTTAGTTCTATTCAACTGTCAGTAGATTTGATACTGCCCACCCACTTTGGACAGGGCGATCCACTCTACTGAGTCCACCGAGTCAAATGCTAATCTCATTCAGAAAATCTTTCACAGATACACTCAGGAAAAAATGTTTAAATCTAGATACTCTGCTGCAAGTTGACACACAAAACTAGCCAGCATACAAGGGAAAGTTGCTTATATTCAAAAGTAAAATCAGTCAATAGAAACAGACCCACATCTATTGAAATGAACAGATAAGAATTTTAAAATAAGTAGATTTAAACAAGCTGAAGGACTTATAGAAATAAAGTCAATATACTGAGTAAAATGTTAGAAATTACTTGGAAAGATAAGAAAATTTTTAAAAATCAAGTGGAATTCCCAGAACTTAAAATTTTAAAATTCCGAAATAAAAAAAAATTCTTTGGAAGAGAATGATGTAGAAGCAGATTGGGTATAGTAGAAGAAAAGAACAGTGAATCCAAAGAAGGTCAAAAGAAATTTTCAAAATTGAATCTCTCAGGAAAAAAAATTAACAAACAAAGTTTCAATGACCTGAGGGATAATATCACATAATCTAACATGAATTCTAGAATGAGAAAATAGAGAAAATAAAATAGAAAGATAGTTAAAAAATATTGGGTAATTTTCCCTCCCCCCCCTCAAATTTAGTCAAAAGCCAATTCTAAATGCAGGAAATTCAAAGCACAAGTTGTACTAATATGAAGCTAACCACACTTTGTCTATTATTTGTTGTTCAGTCACTGAGTCTTGTCTGACTCTTTGTGACCCCATGGACTGCAGCACACCAGACTTCTCTCTTCTTCACTGTCTCCCAGAGTTTGCTCAAACTCATGTCCCTTGATTTAGTGATGCCATCCAATCATCTCATATTCAGTAGCCCCCTTCTCCTCCTGCCTTCAATCTTTCCCAGCATCAGGGTCTTTTCCATAGAGCTGGCTCAGGAGGAATCATGTGGCCAAAGTATTGGAGCTTCAGTATCAGTCCTTCCAATGAATATTTAGGGTTGATTTCCTTTAGAGATTGACTGGTTTGAACTCCCTGCTATCCAAGGGACTCTCACGAGTCTTCTCCAGCACCACAATTTGAAAGTATCAATTCTTCGACATTCAGCCTTCTTTATGATCCAAATCTCACATCTGTTCATGACTCCTGGAAAAACAGTAGCTTTGACTATATGGACCTTTGTCAGCAAAGTGATGTCTCTGCTTTTTAATACGCTCTCTAGGTTTGTCGTAGCTTTTCTTCCAAGGAGCAAGCACCTTTTAATTTTAGGGCTTCAGTCACTGTCCTCAGTGATTTTGGAGCCCAAGAAAATAAAAATCTGCCACTGTTTTCATTTTTCCCCATCTATTTGCCATGAAGTGGTGGGACCAAATGCCATGATCTTAGTTTTTTCAATGCTGAGCTTTTTCACTCTCCTCTTTCATATTCATCAAGAGGCTCTTTAGTTCCTCTTTGATTTCTGCCATAAGGGTTGTATCATCTGAACATCTGAAAGTGTTGATATTTCTCCCGGCAATCTTTGTAACAGTTTGTGATTCATCCAGCCTGGCATTTTGCATGATGTACTCTGCATATAAGTTAAATAAGCAGGGTGACAATATACAGACTTGATGTACTCCTTTCCCAATTTTGAACCAGTCCGTTGTTCCACGTCCATTTCTAACTGTTGCTTTTTGACCTGCATATAGGTTTCTCAGAAGGCAGATCAGGTGGTGCAGTATTCCCATGTCTTTAAGAACTTTCCAAATTAGTGGTGACTCACACAGTCAAAGAGTTTAGTATAGTCAATGAAACAGAGGTAGATGTTTTTCTGGAATTCCCTTGCTTTCTCTATGATCCAGCAGATGCTGACAATTTGATCTCTGGTTCCTCAGCCTTTTCTAAATCCAGATTGTACACCTGGAAGCTCTTGATTCATGTGCTGTTGAAACTTAACTTGAAAGATTTTGAGCATTGCCTTGTTAGCATGTGAAAGTGCGATTGTGCGGTAGTTTGAACATTCTATGGCACTGCCCTTCTTTGGGATTGGGATGAAAACTGATGTCTCCCAGTCCTGTAACAATTGCTGAGTTTTCCAAATTGTTATAGTTAGCTAGCTAATACCAAAGATACAGAGAAAGTCTCAAAAGTGGATCGAGGAAAAACATGCATGACCAAAGTGAAATTATATCAAATAAAAATTCATACTTATGGGGAGTAAGGAAAAAACACTGAAGTTGGTAATTACATCAGTATGTATAAGCATATTTTTTCTTTAAAGTCTTCAAAAATTAATAGATATGTATATAAAAAATTTGTACAAAAACATTAGCTCAAAAGACAGTGGGGGTATAAAATGGTATTATATTATCATAAAGTAATTTTTTATTTGTAGAGATGTAGGATATTAATTCTTTGTAGAAAATGATAAGTAAGGTTATATAGTATAATATTCACAGAAACACTAAATGATACATATCTATTAGCTAAATAGCCTATAAAGAAGATAGAAAGGAAGAATAGTAATGTATGCTTAATTCAAAAAAGAAAGTGTGAAACAAAAAACACAGATGACAAATAGAGAACAAAAAACAGGTGGGTAGACTTAAACCCAATCACATCAATAATTACATCAAATTTAAACAGACTAAATATTTTAATTAAGAGTCAAATATTGGGATTATATTAAAATATCAAGAACCAACTATATTCTGCTTATAAAGTACTTTAAATGTAAAGACAAACTCATAGAAAATGATAGTAAAGATGTATCACAAAAATACTTTAAGAAGAAGCTTATATGTCTCCATTAACATTAGACAAGTTATTAGTCGCTCAGTTATGCTTGACTCTTTGTGGGCCCACCAGGCTCCTCTGTCCATGGAATTCTCCAGGCAAGAATACCAGAGTGGGTTGCCATTCCCTTCTCCAGGGGATCTTCCAGACCCAGGGACTGAACTGACATCTTGTCTCCTGCTTGTCAGGTGAGTTCTTTACCACTAGCCACCTGGGAAACCCAGAAAGTACTTAGCACTTGCTTATAATAAACTTAACCTAGGGTTTTGTGGGTTTTGTTGTTTTTACTCAAGAGAAATGAAAATGTTCATAGCAGCTTTATTCCTAATGGTCAGTAATTAGAAACAACGCAGATGTTCTTCAATAGAAAAATAAACAGTATATTCACTTATTGTAACATTATAATTTAAGCAGTAATGTGAATGGGTCACAAAAGCATTATATTGAGTAAAAGAAGCTGCCACACACAAAAAAATACACAGTATAATATTGTGTTATTTAATATGTATAAAGTCCCAGAACAGGCACAATCAATACGTGGTGATAGAAATTTTGTGTTTTAAAACAGTAGCTTTAAAAACATGAGAACAGGGAAACTAGATTGACCAGAAAAGAAAAGGAAGGTGGGGTGGTGGAAGTGTTCTACATCTTAATAGGGGTGGTGTTGCAAGGTATATACATTTATATGTGTATGTATGTGTACGTGTACATGTGAATCAAACTCATCAACCTATATATTTAAAATTATGATTAGACAATGATGATAGATTGACTGTGTATGTAGTTTTGAAAGTCAGCTCACACATAAGTTCTATATGTCGGTCTTAAACTAATGCTGTTATAATACACTTAGATAGGAATCACCAGGTGATAGATAGGTGAAGAAGGTTGGTAGCTTACGTTTTGAGGCTTAAGTGTGAATTACCAAATTTAAGCAACTCTGATTCTAGAATATTCTACATAGAGTTTTTCTGGTCAAATCTATTTAAAATTGAATTGCTTTTTCTGCTTTGCCTTTCTTTCACTGATCTGGGATGGGGAGATTGGGATGACAGGGTGAAACAGACACATAAAATGTAGCTCTTTGCATGTATCCAAGTAATGTGTCCATTAACTATATACTCTTGTTTTCTTAACCTTGTTAACAACAATAACAGTTTGAAGCTCTTCTATAATGCACTTTGACATATATAGAGTGTTTCACTGGTAGTGACTATAGTTTTCTTGTTTTCAAACATAGCTGTTGCTCAGCAATCTTTACCAAGACTTAACATCCACCTGACACAGATGGGATCTCCAGTCGGAGATTTGGAAATTGATTTTTTAAGTTGAATCACTAAATTGGATTTTTAAAAACCATCCAAACTAATAAGATCCTTTTCATATCGTGTAGAATAAGAAAGTTGGCATACTTAACATTGTTTTATCAAAAATTTATTCTTGAAGGAGATTGCAATGTTTATCATTTTATTATTTTATTTATGTAGAAATTATCGAATGCTTTTGTATGTTAATATTGTATTTATATAACTTGTGTAATTTTCAAAGCATTTGTTATTGTAATCCCTAATATTGGCTTCCCTGGTGGCTCAGATGATAAAGAATATGCTTGCAATGCAGGTGACCCAGGTTTCATCCTTGGGTTGGAAAGATCCCTTGGAGAAAGGTATGGCAACCTACTCTAGTGTTTTTTCTGGAGAATTCTGTGGACAGAGGAGCCTGGCAGTCTACAGTCTATGGGGTCTCAAAGAGTCAGACATGATTGAGTGACTAAATTTCACTTTTACTTTTCTTATATTGCCAGGTGCTTCTCAGGTGGCTCAGTGGTAAAGAATCTACCAGCAGTGCAGGAGACTCAGGAGATGTGGGTTTGACCCCTGGGTTTAGAAGATCTCCTGCAAGAGGAAATAGCAACTCACTCCAGTATTCTTGCCTGGAAAATTCCATGGACAGAGGAGACTGGCAGGTTACAGTCCATGTGATTGCAAAGAGTTGGACATGACCTAGCGACTAAAAAACTCCATATCTGTGGTTTCACATCCAAAGATTAAACCAACCTTGGATCATATAGTATGCTTGTAGGTATTTATTGAAAACATCTGCATATAACTATACCCCCTCAGTTTAAGGGGCTTCTCTGGTGGCTCAGATTGTAAAGAATTTGTCTGCAATGCAGGAGACCTGGGTTTGATCCCTGCACTGGGAAAATCCTCTAGAGAAGGGCATAGCAACACACTCCAGTATTCTTGTCTGGGAAATATCATGCACAAAGGAGCCTGGTGGGATACAGTCCACGCGGTGGCAGAGTTGACCATGACTGAATGACTTTCACTCCATTTCAGTTTAAACTCTTGTTGTTCAAGGGACAGCCATATGAGTCAGGTATCTTACATGTGTTATTTCATGTATTCCTTTTGGAAATTTGAAAAGGTAGTTATTCCTTCTGTTTTACATCTGAGAAAATTGAGACTCAGGTTAAGAAACTCAGGTTCAAAGTCAGACTGAAAGCCACATTTGAAGAACTCCAACATCTATGCCTTATTTTGTATAAGATGTTGCTTCACCAAACGAGTATACATCTTCCTGGGGTCCTATCCTTTTGGGTGATGGAAGCCATATCCTCAATGTATCTGTATCATATTGGGAATGTTCACTTAATGAAATCTGCCTCCAGATAATTTTGATTCATCAGAAGGAATCTAGGTGAATGGACCTGGGAGGAATAATGAGATGATGTGTCAAAACTAAGAACATACTTTCGTGCATCAGTGTCAATCACCACACTTGTAAATCCAATGACAGGATATCTTTATTCTCATCAATGCCACCATTTTCCAGAGCCTTCCTTTATTAATGCGCTTATACAATTAATCCAGTGATACTCACTTTATTCTCAGTGTTGTTACTTTCCAGATTATATAATGATAGGAAATTTAAAAAGAAATGTAATTTTGTAAATCTAAGGCTTACTAAATGATTGTATTACTTTTCTATGACATTTAAAGAGTATAATGCTATTTATAAGTAAAAAGAAGTTCAGGAGAAGAGCCAAAATATTTCATAGTTTTCAAAGAATCAATATTAACATTGAGGAAATAAATAGCCTAAAATGATCCTCAAGGTGCTGCCACATCTTTTTCTCTGAAAAATAAAATAAAAGAGCATTTTAATATCATTAAACTGCTTTCTTTAAAATTCCCTAGATATTATAGATATTTTCTAAATTGCTTACAAAGAAATAAAACTTGACATTTCTGGCATTGGTTCAGAAGGTCACACTATACTGAAATCCCTTTAGTATTTCTGATTAAAAATCTTGAATTATCTTGCATTGCACAAAATGTCACATTATAGAAGAGACTTTTCTAAGAGGTGCTTACACTATTCACTTCTGGTTGTATTTTTATAGACTTTTTTGAATCTAAGGAATGCTAAGTATTCATTTTCATAGAAGGAGAAATCAGAAGAGACTCAGAAAAAGCAGGGGACAGATTTAAAAAGTCTTTGCCTTTTACTTTTCCAATTAGGCCAAACTATTTGCTTTTTAGTGTGTATTTTTTACATCTTAGACTCATCCCAATGTGCCGTTCTATCAAAGCCTCACCCACTAGCCTCATAGCCAGCGAAACCCATTGGGACAGGTAATCAATTAAAGTAATAGTTAATATAAAAATCATGGAATTTTAAACTTCCATGTAATTATGCATTTTTTTGTTACTTTGAGAGTTTATTTCATTCCAAAGTAACACAGATATATTAGCATTACTTTTAGCTTGCAAAGTGAAGTGGTGATTTGGGGAAACTGACTTTGCTTATGAGCTTCACTGGTGGCTCAGATGGTAAAGAATCTGTTTGCAGTGCAGGAGACCCAGGTTTGATCCCTGTGTTGGGAAAATCCCCTGGAGGAGGGCATGGTAACCTTCTCCAGTATTCTTGCCTGGAGAATCCCCATGGATAGAGGAGCCTGATGGCCTACGGTCCATGGGGTTGCAAAGTGTTGGACATGACTGAGTGCCTAAGCACAGCAGAGCACTTTGCATTTACTGTCTGTAGAATGTCTGTAACATAGATGTAGTATATTTTCTATTTGTGTTCTCAGAGTTTACGAAAAGTTTATAGCATAGGCAGACACTATCTTCAAAAATTTATTTTGACTAAAAAATTGCTAATAAATTGCTCATAATTATTGTTAGCTTTGAGGAATATATAAGCATTATTTTTCATTTTGGTATATACCTTTAGTTATTCTTATAATTTTCTTCTTTTAATTTAGAATATGTCATAGAATGTAAGGCATGCCTCTTGGAAAATACCTACCCTAAACTCTGAATCATTAGGACAACATCTTATGGTTCCTTCAGGCTATCAGTCTTGGCCTAGTGAGAAAAAACTTGCATAAGAAGCTTTTATTAAATAAAAATTAAATAATATTCTGACTGATTATCTGTAAGCAATTATTGGTCTTCCTATTCAAGGTTAAGACCATATATTCTATTATATCTTAACTTTGCCATGATTTTCACAACTAAGTCCTATAAATCAAGCACTAACTTCATTTTTATAGATTCTATTTAGACACTCACTTCTTTCATATAAAGAATCTTTGATTTACTCTACCTTCTTTTCCATGAGCTCTGTGGTAATAGTTGGGTCCACAGCAGAAGTAAAAAAGTTTGTTGTGCTGGTTTTTTGTGAAGTTGAAGGAATGAAAATTCCTGCATTGGTGTGCTGAAAATTTATCATATCTTTCTGTAAATATGGTGACATTTCTGCTGGCTATAAGGATGAGAAAGAAAAAAAAGTGATTACAAGTTCAAACACAAGGTCAAAATTGGGAAGAATATAAAGCAGTAGGATTAAGATGTAAAGCAAGGACTTTATTTGAGAAGTGAATACCTTATTAGTTTTCTAGATTATAATCCTTTAGAAAGACTATGCATATATGCCAGCAAACATGGATGTCTTTTAATACCTGACTTTAAATGAGTGTACCTATGGAGAGTATCTGGCATGTATTAGCTCCTCAATAAATATTTGATGAACTGAGTGAATTGAATCTTGAGTGGCAAAAGATTACAGGGTGAAGGAGTAATAATTGTTGATGGAATAACAACAGTTTCATTAAAATGAACAATAGTGCAAGGAGCTGTAGGCTGTCAGTTGCTGATTTCCAGTAACTATCAAAGTGTGGTAAGGAAACTTACCATCACAGCAATTTCAGGAGCTGTGCCTAGGAAGGGATCAAAGGCTGGTTGCTGCTGTCCTCCTGGCATAACCTTAAAAATTGCAAAGTTTTAAAGTGGTATAAATTAATAATCCATAAAACATTTATCTTATACCTAAGGCAGTTAAACCCTTTCCACCTTCTTTAATTAGCTTCTTAAAAATGAAAATCATAATCTGGCTTTGAGAAAGAGAAAAGCAACTCCTGACACTGAGAAACTGGCCTAACACAATAGTTCTGCTGTAACATTTGCAGGAGCTGGCCTAACATTCTCTGCTGGACACTGATGTTCTCCTGTTGTACATTAACAATCCTACAGAACACCAATATCAGACAGGTCACCTGTGAACGCAATGAAATATAATAAAAAAAAATACCACTTGGTAATCTTGCCCAGAGCAAGGTCCCTGTGCAAGGCATGAAAATATCAGGCATCCTTAGCTCCTGCATAATCTGAAGAATTTCTGCTTCTTTACTGATCACAGTCTTTGCCTCACTCCATCATTCTTACCTTTTAGGTAAGAATTGTTAAGTTACCCAATCATAGAACTACCCCCAATTCTTGAGATGCTACACCATCTGAGCCACCATGGAAGTCCAGTTCTTGAGAACTCACGATCAAAAGTAACATCACTGCTTGAACTCTCCTCCAAATCACCTGACACAAGACCAGACCCTGTGAGAAGTCAATCCAATCCTTCCTGTTAAGACACTCCACAGTTCCTCATGGTATGTGGCCTCTCCTGTTGCAATAAGTGGATAAATTCAATTTTGTCCAATTAGAGGTGTGTTCCTGGTGGGTTTCTGACTAAAGGTCACTGATAGATTTAATAGTTCATTTAGCAAGTAGTTTCAAAAGTTAGTTTTTCTTTTTTTAATGAAAAGTACATGTACTTACAGGTTCTACTTGTTGTGGAATATATCCAAATTCAGTATAGAATGGCATCTGTTAGAATTTAAAAAAATGTGTTAGATTGGTCTTATGATTTTTGTCATAATGCAGGGATAAATGATTAAAATATATGTATATTATATTGTACTAATACTGTTTTGAAAATGTGTATGTTCTAGGTGGTAAAAATAATTGCCAAATTACCAAACATCCTTTTAACAGCATATGATTTCTAGGTTAAAACTCTCTCTTACTCTTTAAATCAGTATGACTTAATTTGAAGTACTACTACCGGTCATTTAAAGTATAATTTTCAGTTTTCTGTAATTGATTTGATAAGTTTTAAGTGATATTAAATTAAAAATCTAATTTGCACTCTAAAAGTAATCTAGTTATGTATGAGCCACCTAAATTTTATTAAAATTTTATTATTTTATTAAATGTCCACAAAACTCAATATTACATTACCTAATTGTATCTCATTACTAACCATGTGACTCAGTAGTAAAGAATCTGCCTGCAAATGCAGGAAACCATGGGTTCAGTCTCTGGGTTAGGAAGATCCCCTGAAGAAGGAAATGGCAACCCACTCCAGTATTCTTGACTGGGAAATCCCATGGGCAGAGGAGCCTGGCATGCTACCGTCCATGGGGTTGCAAAAGAGTTGGACACCATTTAGCCACTAAACAACAGCAAAAAGTCTTTCAAAATCCAATCTTGGAGTATATTTCCAAATTAATGTCATGTTAAAAGAAAGCAGTATATCCTTTATGACCATCTGTTCGAGCCATTGAGTTTTTGCAGTAAGTTTAAATCAGATATTCTCTTCTTTGAAAATTTACCTTTTCTTCTTTATTCTTAGACGGTACTAGTTAAATTAAAATCAAATACTTGCAGTACCTGCTCCTCAAATAGCTGCTGTCTTGCTTGTGGAGGTGACTGTGCGACTGTTTGTTGAGGTTGCTCCCAGGGTAGGAACATGTAAACTGGGTAGTACTGAAGCATCTATCGTAAATAGAAAAGTACAGAAGCGCTTCTTTCAGATCAGGCTTTTTTTTAAAAAATTCTATTGTCAATATTATTTTAAAACTGATTTGTCTTTAGCAATTTGTGAACAAAAGAACACATAAAGCAGTCCTTCCCAAACTTTAGAAAAAACTTGTATTGCACATGACACGGGACCTTGTTTCAAGGTTGCTTGGTCAAACATATTAGGAAGTAGCGAATTCAACTAATAACAGGCTTCTTAAAAGGGTACCTTGAAATTTATATATAAGCTTTATATACAAATTACTTTGCAAATATCTAAGAAGATAGCCTATGCAGCATTTTCCGTATATTAATATTTTTTGACTCTTCATTCTGTAGGATGTGGTATTAGACATTCTACCATAATGAACGAATTGTTCGGGAATGTATTGCCTTTAATAATTGTCATTTTATTGAAACAACCCATGTGCATTATAAGATATTTGGAAAATCTAGAACTAGATGAGGAAAAAAATAGGAGCACCTGCAGTTTTACTACTCACATCATCATGTACTGGTTTCCACTTATGTCTGTGTGTCTGTACATGTGTTTATAGAGAATTATGATCATTGTACATCCATAGGGTTTTGTCTCCTGTTATTTAATAAGAGCCCTTAATAGAAATGAGCTAAGAAAAACAATAACTGTGGTCTGAGAAGAGGTATATATTTTGTATAGTGGTTTTTAACTCTGGCTAAGAATCAAAAACACCAATTGAACATTTAACAGCTAGTCATATTTAAGATCTCCTCATGGGGTTTTGATTCATGACGTGTGGGTAGGGTCCAGGTGTCTGTAATTTTCAAAGTTATCAGCAGAGATTCTAACGCAAAGCCAGAATGGTGAGTCACTGGTTTAGTGGTTAAAGGAAGGGTGAAGAATTAGATTCTAACTCAGCAATTTATTTTCATTAGAAGTGGGAGCCTAATCTCATGAAGACTTAGTTTTTGATCCTAAAATGAAGTAATTCTACTTCTCAGGTATCTAATTCTCTAACTGGTATGAAACAGAATGAGATAATGTCTAGAGGTAATGTTTGTTTTATAATAGGAGTGGACAAAATTACATAATTATTGCACTAAAGCCAGGTGTCTAACTTTTTACAAAATTGTCAACATTCTTCTGGTGAATAATATCATTTATCCATATTCCTATTTCTTTGAATGCAGGCTATTATATTAACATTGAGAGGGTTTTCTATATTACTTTAACGGTTTTACTAATTTGCATTCTTTTCTTTAAAGATTCTGCTATTTATTGGAGATCACTGCAATTTGACTATAATATGGAGTTAAACTGAAAATATCCAAGAACCTGGAAATGTTTAGAGCATAACTCTAAAAAACCTCTCTCTACATCATACGATATTTCATCAGATTAGTGCATCTTTTTCTGAACCAAAATTTAGGGTTGGGCAAAGTCAGTCCATGGTATTTCTCCAGAGTTGTTATCAAATGCTAGCATTTTTGGTGGAGAGACAACACAACCTAAGGCTTAGTGACTTCCCTAACTCCCAACACAGCCCTGTCCTAGTAACTCTGGGGTCCTGGAGACTTCCAGCTGGCCTTTCTTTTGAAGCTGTTAAGTGAGCCTAACTTTAACAAACTGCTGCCAGCCCAGCAGGGGTAGTACCCAGACAGTAATAGCATTGCATGGACTTTATTGCCATAGGAGTCAGAGCTACAAATATAGAAGAAAACGTTCAGTGGAGAGAGTATGCAGCCATCTCTGTACAGGAGTGATGGCCTTCCTTCCTTTCACTTACCTGTGCTTGCTCTTGAGGCATTTTGAAGGAGAACACAGATGGCACAACCTGCCAAAAAGGAATTATGAAAAAGTTACACTTGACTTTTTAAAATTCCAGCACTGATTTCTTTAGACCTAAGTGTATAAATGTAAAATGTATATTAGCAGACTTCTAGGATGACAAAAGGTCATCTACCATATGTACCAGCACTAATACAAATCACCGATTTTTTGAAGATGAAATTTCCCTAATTATCCTGTCCAAGGCATGTTTTCACACTTTCAATTCGTGACTGTGATCCTGGAAGAGCTAATTTATATGGCATTTTTCATGTCAAAAATCAGAAGAACAAGGAAATACTTCCAGTGATGGTAGAAACATATTAGAGAAGGAATTCTTGCTCAGGAAACGCCTGTCTGATTTCAAAGGTGATTCATATTTATTTTCATAATCCCTGTGCATTATGTTTCCTTTAGGTAGAAGAGGCTGGACTTACATTCTTAGGGCCCTGTTGGGTCTGCTGTGGCGTCTGAGGCTGTGAGGGGTCCAGCTGTCCTGCCTGGGTTCCTTGGGCAAAGCTGACCTGTCCTGGGACGAATACCTGACTTGGGACCAGTCCAGCAAACTGCTTGAGAGTTGATAAAGAGAATGGGGAGAGTCCTGGAGTTTGATCCTGCTGCTGCTGTTGGAGAATTCCAGGGAAAGGAGGAATCCATGAATTAAATGGGCCCTGGGAGGACACAAGAGACAGAAAGGAAGCATTTCTCTTTCATTTAGAAAAGAATTAAAAGTCAGTCTTGCATGAGAAAGAAGCAAATGTAAAACAATTTCTGTATTTCTATTGCTATATTATAAAAAAGGACAGCATCTTGACATATTATGAGTCAGGCAAATAGCGTGAACAGTGGTAAATTCCCAATGATCATGATGACAAATATGAATGAGGTGGATAAATGGTACAGAGTCTGCAGTTGCCAGACTGATTTCAATGTATATATATATATTACCTATTAGCTGTGTATGACTTTTTGTAAAATGATTAATATAACTATCTCATAGTTGCGAGCATTTGTGCTTCAAATGTTTATTTGATTACAGTTTTTACTTTGGTCTTCAAATAAGTGGAAATTAAAACATATGTGAAAAATTAGTAACTTTAAAAGTTAAGATTCCAGAAATAAAATCAGAAAACATTTTTTCCTCCTACCAAGTACCACAAGAAAAGAGTGGTAGAAAATATTCTTGAAATAATTATTGAGGTAGGGTTACCTGAAGCTGTAGTGGTTGAAGCTGAGCATTATTAAGAAGCAACTAGGGAAGGAAAGATAATATGAAAACAAGATTACTACACATGTTAAAACTATTAAGAATAAAGTTTACTACAAATATTGTACAAGTCAGATATGGGTAATCAGTTTCCTGTTAGAGGTGAGATATTTTCTCACTAAGCTTGAACTAAATTACAGTTATTAGAGGTTAGGAGTTAGGTACCTCTCCTCTGCTTTGTGTGAGATTGCACAGTTTTAGCCAGTTCCAGTGGTTTAGTCAATCATTTTATGCTCTTAAACACCGATATCCAGCCTGTTAAGTGTTATTAGAGCAAAAAGGTAATCAAGAATCTGTTTCTATCTTTAAAGAATTTACAATCAAATAAGGGAGGCAAAGTAGTATTCTAGAAACAACCTGGTATGCAAAACAAACATAAATATTGGGAATGCACTTGGATATAGTTAGTGGGTAGAACTGCAGGATAAATCAATGAGAAGGCTTTTATTTTATCTCTTTCCACTATATTTCCATAGGACAAAAACTGGTGATATTGTTTTAAATATTTAAACTAACCTCATTGCTGTTGCTTGCAGACATAAGGTGCTGTGGAATAAGCTAAATAAACAAACAAAAAAATAGAAACAGTAAAAGAGGGATTTGTTATGTGTTTCACACACTGATTTCAATTTTATCACGAAATCACTCACCGGGGCTGACATTGTGGCTCCCAGTATGCCGAGAAGAATTATAGTTCTCATTTTCAGATGAAACATCTAGAAAATACATTGTGAAACTTAGCTTTAAAAAGACTGTCTATGTAAAAATCATGATAACAATAATTAGCCAGTATTGTTTAATCAGAAGGATAGTTGGGTGAATTCCACAGTATTTACTTATGTATTAGGATTTAAAATTTATAGGTAAATTTATAAGTATCTGTAACAGAATTCATCCTTTTTCTCAGAGCAGCTGTTTTTAAAAACCAATATTGTCTGCTTGTCCTTTTAGCTTTTCCCAAGTGACTCATTTAGTAGCATATGATCTAGTTGGATGAATTTATGAGTAAGAAGGACTCATTTCTTGTACTGTTCTACGTTGTAGGGAATGGGTCTTTAGGTCCATGGCAGAGGTCAATGAACTCGGTCTTTATTATGAACGCGGTCTATTTAATGTGGTAAAAGTGCTACCATAAATATCTGACAATAGCAGTTCAGTCCCAGGTAGTTTCTATGTAAAATTTTAAGAACAGCAAAATACATTGAAATGAAACAAATGAGTCAAAAATTTTCTAATTCAAAGAGGTTATAAAATTAAGCTGTAATATTGATTTATAGTGTAGTCTGTGGAAATATATTATCTCTTGTCCTCCAGATGCAAAAACTCTTGCTATAGTTCAAATGATTGACCTGCACAAGCATTTAAAGTGATCTGGGTAGTTTGTTCTGCAAAAGTGACTGATTTGTGTTCATAAAATTATGAAAGCAAAGATCTGATATCTTACCTCACTCCTTTATTATGAAGAGAAATCTAGACTCATTCAAGGCTTGTGTCCTTTCTCCTTCAGATCTGCTGCTTGGAGCTTCTCCTAAATTTTAAAGCCCCATCATTAGAAAAGGAGGACCAATCGTTGTTCAAAAGGATGAGTGATTCAATGGGTTTCAGACAATGGCTTAGCTAATAACCCCTTTCCTAATCGTCTAGGTAGTATATGGATTCCCACAGTTTTAGTAACATTAAATTATCCTTAGAAATGTTTCCCTGTGATGATTCCTGGCTTCTGCTTTGGTTATGACTAATTCTTCCAGAATAATAAGTTTTCTCTGCTCCTTCTTTTACCATCCTTAAAATGGACACCTTAATAGAGTAACTTTAAAAGATTTTATTTAAGGATTCTTGAGTGATTCATTTTATTTCAAGGGTAAAATACAAAATTTTTAGGTAAAGGGGTAGGTCTAAAAGAAAAAAAATTCAAAACCTGTTTAGGAGAGGTAAAGATTCTTTGGTTCTTAAATTCTGGACTGGGTAAAAATGAGCTATTTAGGTTCAACCTTGAAAACACCAGTGTATCTCCTTCTACCTAATAATAAAATCCTTAAAAAGATTGCTAAATTTCTGTGAATAGATATATGCTGCTTGGGATTACATAATTTGATAAATATGAAGCATGATTGCTTATATATTAGAAACAATGGAGAGTGAATGTTTTGTGTTTTAAAAAGTTCCTTAAATATGATTTTAGTATTCAAAATACAACTAAGTATTACTTTCTGCACTCTCACTTATTTATATTTTCTTCATAAAGCAAATTTTGTGTTTGTCTTATTTTCCTTTGTTGTTAATATTGACCCTGCTCTAATAAATAGAATCACAAACATGATAATGCATTAATAGTGAATTTCCATTGTGCAAGAGTTCTTTAACTAATTTAACCTTGAGTAACTAATGGGAGCCTTACCATGCAGAAAACAAATTTATTGCTTTTCAGGAATTTGGCTTTCTTAGTAGAGACATTTAGAACTTGAATGACTCATTAACACTAAAATGATCATGCCATTTGCTATCTAGCCAAAAAAACTATAGGGACAAAAAAAAAAAAAAAAAGACAACAAGACCCCTCTTCACTTAAGTAGAGAAGCTTCTAGAAGGATTGTATATCAGTTAGACAGGAAGCTTCTTACGATTTAGAAGAGTTGTCTTTTTAGGTTAGCTAAATAGCTGGACCACCCCAGATGTTGATGCAGATCTTACTAGAGCCAAGTTGTTTTATAACCTAGTCAGCTGGCTACCTGGACCAGTAGACTGGCTGAATGGATGAATTGGGTTGATGACTCTAAATTGCCTGATGATATATTTACAATGATTGACCTTAGTTTATTCTGAATATTGTCAAGTTAAATTTAGTAAAACCATAAGCTCTCAGTCTCCTGAGATTCGCTATTGCATCCATTGTACAGGGTCTTAGGCAGTAACCCCACAGCTGAGCCAGAAAGTTGTCAGAGCTGAGCACGGAGAAGGTTATAGGACCTGTATGTGTGTGTGTTCAGTCGGGTCCGACTCTTTGTGGCCTCATAGACTGTAGCCCTCCAGGCTCCTCTGACCATAGAGTTTTCCAGGCAAGAATACTGGAGTGAGTTGCCATTTCCTCCTCCAGGGGATCTTCCTAACTCAGTAATAGAACCTCATCTCTTTTTTTTTTTTTTTTTTTTT
>ML660770.1:20512471-20540046 GCA_007570785.1 Antilocapra americana
AGTGATATTGGCCTGTAGTTTTCTTTTTTTGTGGCATCTTTGCCGGGAGAACCTCATCTCTTATGCCTCCTACATTGGCAGGAGGGTTTCTTACCACTAGCACCACCTGTATTCCAGAGCCAAAATAGAGTCAGTGCTAACACTATTACCCTGATGATGAACAGTTTTGCCTAGCTGCGTTTCTTAAATCTGAAGTTAGTTGGGAGAAGATTTCTGTTACTGTTTTATTTTTCCATTACTTGAATATTCTAAAGAAAAGCAATTGAAACTCTCTAGTTATGTAACAAGTTGAAGTGGGAAAAAGGTAAGGCTGTCCTCTCCTGTGTGATAGCTTTCAATTCCTAAGTCACCAGAGGAAAGTTGCCTCTGAGTAGGAAGGAAGGTAGCCAGGTGCTCTAGTTTAATTCTGAAAACATTGTAGTATGAATAGTGTCTGTATCTGTTTCTCTCACCCAACTGTGTTAAATTTATTAATTTTTCTATTGCATGTCAGTCACCCAGTAGATATTCCATTGGCTTTTGTTAAATAAATGGGTTCCTTCATTTAGGGACAAAAAGTAGGCCAAAGAACTAAACAGACATTTCTCCAAAGAAGACATACAGATGGCTAACAAACACATGAAAAGATGCTCAGCATCACTCATTATCAGAGAAATGCAAATCAAAACCACAATGAGATACCACTTTATACCAGTCAGAATGGCTGCCACCCAAGTCTACAAGCAATAAATGCTGGAGAGGATGTGGAGAAAAGGGAACCCTCTTACACTGTTGGTGGGAATGCAAACTAGTACAGCCACTATGGAGAACGGGATGGAGATTCCTTAAAAAACTAGAAATAGAACTGCCATATGACCCAGCAATCCCACTGCTGGGCATACACACTGAGGAAACCAGAATTGAAAGAGACACTTGTACCCCATTGTTCATCACTGCACTGTTTACAATAGCCAGGACATGGAAGCAACCTAGATGTCCATCAGCAGACGAATGGATAAGGAAGCTGTGGTACAAATACACAATGGAATATTACTCAGCCATTAAAAGGAATACATTCAAATCAGTTCTAATGAGGTGGATGAAATTGAAGCCTATTATACAGAGTGAAGTAAGCCAGAAGGAAAAACAACAATACAGTATACTAATGCATATATATGGAATTTAGAAAGATGATAATGATAACTGTGTATGCGAGAAAGCTAAAGAGATGCAGATGTTTAGAACAGTCTTTGGGTCTCTATGGGAGAGGGCGAGGGTGGGATATGGGAGAACAGCATTGAAACATGTAAATTATCATGAAATGAATTGCCAGCCCAGGTTTGATGCATGATACAGGGTGCTCAGAGCTGGTGCACTGGGATGACCCAGAGGGATGGCATTGGGAGGGAGATGGGAGGGGGGTTTTGGAAGGGGAACACATGCATACCCATGGTGGATTCATGTCAGTGTATGGCAGAACCAACACAATATTGCAAAGAAAAAAGTCTTTCTTGAATTTACAATAAAAAAAAAACTCTAAAAAAAATAAATAAAAAGATGACCCAGGCCCAGAGCCCTGTCAGTCTGTATGGATTAAGGTTCAGGGACATTAAGCAGAGGAAGCTGAAGATGAGGAAATCCTGGACCAGGTAGTGTCACTGTGACTTCATTATTTTGTTTTAGTTCAATTACCAGAACACCAGACATCCCTTTATTCAAATAAAAGTACAAAAACACATGTCATTGCCAAGTACATTTGACACTCTTGGATTATGTACCGTTGAAATTGCCCGTATCTTTTCTCTCTTCCTGTAACATAAATGATGAATCAGAAACAACAATGACTTTTAAGTTAGTCATTCCAAAATGTTATCTGTGCTTTTGTTGTTGAGCTAGTCTGAAAATCAGTTAAGAAACTTATGGGAATCATTGTGAAGTAGATTCAATGGATCAGGAGAATCAAATTTGAATTGTAGCACTGCTTATAATAAAAATAAATTTCTTACTTATGAATTATACTTTTCCAGGAACTTCTATTTAGGTATCAAGGTAGGCAGGGTAGATATATCACTGTCACGTTTCATAGAGAAAGCTGAGCTACAGAAGGTTCAGTGACTTCTTCCTTTCATTTTTCATGTGACAAATACTTATTGTGTACCTTCTATAGTTTGTGTCCTTGCCAGACACTGAGAAATTAGTATTAACAGAACAGAAATTATTTCTGCCTTCACATAAACTACTCTCTCTTCCACTGTCAAAAAACACCGCAATTGTGGCTACTTCTCAGGTCTTTTGATTCTTAACCAAGCAGCCTTTCTAAAGCATCAAGCTGTCTAACCAGAGAAGAGAGAGACAGGGCACATTTCCAAAGATGATTAGCAGATAAAAATAAGAAATGATAAAAGTGAATATTTTCATATACTGCACAAGACTTGAACAATAAGTTTCATCTCAATGAAGGCGGTAGGTTTTGTGATGCTAACAATTATTTCAAGAGTACCCCTGTGTAGTAAATATAGAGAATAAGCAAGCTCTTAATCAAATGTCTTCTATTATACCGTGTTTATTTTTATATGAGACTTTACTAAAGCCCTCCTTCTGGTTAGTAGTACACTCCTGGATAGTAATGATTACATGTCTACTGTGGCTCTGGCTTGATTATATGAGTCTAATTTTATTATATTTAAGATTGGTAGGTATGTGCATGTGAATTACAACTATAAAGTATAATTTCTGGGAGTAGTTTTGTTCAGGAGTAGATGGTAAGAAAAATAACCCACACCTCTTCCTTTCTCAAAAGGACCCGTGAGTTTCTGAGTAATTGAGAAGCCAGCCCACAGCGATGCTCTGGCTACAGAATGGCGACTGTCTGGGATTCCCTGCATTGCGGCTTGCAGATTGTGCAGTGGAAGCACAGCCCTGCAATGCAGCCCATGCTGGTCTGGGCATAATCAGCATCCACTTTCTCTGAAAATCACTTCTTTTGTCTCCTGACATGAACTGCTTTCTTTTTCTACTGAACCTCTATAGTATTTACTTGTGTCCTCTGCTCTCTTTCTGAATACAGAAACCTGTATCTATTTGTTCTTTTTGGATCTGTCATGACAGTTTGGCCTGAACCTAGTTTCTGTTCTGTAACCTCCCAGAAACAAATATGTCCCATTTTAATCAAAATCTTACAGCTCGACTCATTTTTAAAAAGGAAAATTTTATTTATTTTATTTTTGGCCACACTGGGTCTTCTTCGTCGCTGCACGTGGCCTTTCTCTAGTTGCAGCGAGCAGGGGTACTCTTCATGGTGGTGTGTGGGCTCCTCATCGCGGTGGCTTCTCTTTGCTGTGGAGCACAGGCTCAAGGCACGCAGGCTTCGGTAGTAGCCGCACACAAACTAAGTTGCCCTGGGGCATGTGGAATCTTCTTGGACCAGGGATCCAACCTGTGTCCCCTGCATTGACAGGCAGATTTTTTTTTACCACTGGGTCACCAGGGAAGTCCAAAATCTTACAGTTCTAGTAACTTGTTTTAAAATTAGTTTCTTTGGCTGATTTTTCTTGCTTTCTCCTTTTCAGACATTTAGTCGAGTCCATGCTGTGGTCATCCCTCTCCTCTGAGTGTTCATCAAGGGAACCTAGCAGCCTGGGCCAGTCTGCCATTGTTCTCCCACAGAATTCTGTGGCTTGTTTTGTTTTCCATTTTGTTGCCTTAAAAGTTGATCTCAACAAAACCTTATGCATTCTGATAGCAGTGATATTTTATTGCTCAAAATATTAGCTACCTTGTCTTCCCTTCTCCTCTTTCCTCCTTGCCTTCTTTCATCTATTTATTCATTTCCTTTCTTTGTCTCTTACTCCATTTCTCCTTCTTTGTCCAAATAACCAGGTTTATAAAGCCCTCAGTAATCTGACACTTGTTTTATTTTCTCACTTCATTGCTTCTCACTTGGTTCCCTATTGACTAAGCTCCAACCACACCAGCTTTCTTTCTGAATATTTAACATGTTAAATTTATTCCTGCCTTGAGGCTTTTGTATTTGTTTTCTAAGCCTGGGATGCCGTTTGATTACTGAGGGGCTGATACCCTCTTGTCATTCAATTTAGGAATCACTTCACAAAAGGTATCAGCTTCCTTCCTTCGGTTTAGGAATCACCCCACAAACGGATGTTCCCAGACTTACCCAATCTAGACCAGTCACCTCTATCATATCTCTCTATTTAAATTGTCTGCAAAGCATACACTGCTGTCTCATAACTGGTACATTTGGTTATTTACTCTTTTCAATGTTAATCATAAACATTTGTTTTTAATTTTTAGTTTCTATTGCTATACTATAACTTCATTAGAGCAGAATCTTATTTTGTTTTCTTCTTTATCCTCAGTGCCTAGAGTGGTACCTGGCCCATATTAGATCTTTGAACATTTGTTGAAGAATTGCATGATGACTGTTCTGACTCTGAAATCCCAAAGATACACTTTAACATAATGAAATTAAGTGCTTCCTAGCAGCACTAACAAATATTAAAATTCACTAGAGTGTTTGAAGGTAGGACATTATATTTTTTAAAGTGTTGTTTACTCTTCTTTTTAAAAATTCATTCTGTCACTTAGGAGTATTATGATATAACAAAACTGTTAATGCACTGTGTTTTACATTCCAAACAAAAAGTTCATATCCAGCTTGGTTATATAACTCTTTATAAGCGAATCTGTTACTTCATTTCTGGCAAACTTACATCATGAAGAATTTGGTAGAAAGAAGTGGTCATTTGTAATTATGTGTTTCTTCATTTGTAATGTCTTAACCCACAACTAAGCCGTCTTAGAAATGTCCGCTTTTTTCTGCTTGCTGTTTGAACAATGAAGGGGCAACTTAACTTGTTGCTTGGGAAGTAAGACTGAGTATCACATCTGATTATGGAGTCAAGGACAGAAATGGGAGTTAGATTGGCAGATAGCAGGATCATAAATCGGGAAAAAATCAGTATGAAGTTTACAGAAAACAATACTACGAACGAGAACTCTGTGCTGGAGGTCATTCACTGTTACAAGCTTAGATTATGGAGACAAATATGAGTCAAAACACTACTAGACTCTAGCTTGTCATCCTGCTTCACCCTGGAAATACTTCTGTCCAAATTACTTTCATTGGTCAGTTGGTCACCCGTATTTGCATTATCCTGTCCTCTGGAGTTAGTGATGGGAGAAAATTCATCTTTAGTGTGAACTCTCTTCCTTTTCAGATTTCTGTGTTAGTCTCTGTAGTGGATGCTCTGATGCCCCAACCAGAGCCCCATTCGGGAACTGGGGACTTTTCACCTCAGCTGCTGGCAGTGCTGCCAGACAGCAACCTCTTCAGAATTTGCCTCAGCTCCCTCCCTGCAGGATGTTCCCCAACCCCTGGCTAATAAACACCATCTAACTAATCCACGGAGGCCAGGCCTCTCTTCATCCTAGCTCCAGAATCCCCATGGGATTGATTGAAGCCTTTGTTGACTGCACAGCAGCTTGACATCTCCCTTTGTCTGTTCCTGCTTTTTCCCCTCCATTCCATGTATGTTAACTCCAAGGGGCTTTAATACATTTCCTGCATGTTAATCTCCACCTCAGTCTGCTTCCTGGGGATCTTGACTGGAGATAGTCACTGAGGCTTTGGTCATGAGAATATTAACTCTGGATGACCTGTTGTAAAGATTTGATCATAGTGCACCAAATGTTAATCATTTCTCATCAGTTAGCCAGCTCTGAATCATTGCAGAGAAGATTATTTCTGAGAAATAGACGGTAACTCACTAGTCTCATTTGTTCTGTGTTGAACTGTGAATGCTCTTTCTATGCCTTGGCCATAGTTTAATACCCAGAACTAAACTTCTCATTAAATTTGCTGCTAATACATATTTTAGCAATTGGATGCATATTGAATAAGAACCAATATTATCTGATATAATGGGTCATGAAATAACTAAACAAGAAAGCCACAACACACTGCATATAAAGTCCATGTTGGAAAATTATGCTGGTTACTCTTGTCATAGAATGGTTGATAAAACTTGCCTCCAACTACATCATTGCAACACATTTCTGACTAAGTTTCAGGGGGAGAGAGGGAACAGAGATCTCACTAGGCTAAGAAGCACCTGGCAGTTTCGTGGAGCATCCACCAGAAAGCTTAGCCTAGCATACATTTGTGAAGTACCAAGTTAGAACCAGGAAAATCCAGGGCTACAGAAATTTAGTTTCCAAAAACTCCTATAAAACTTCCTAGTCTAATTGCATTTATTCATAAGCAATTTTTAACTTGTCTGCATCTCAAAGAGAGGCTTTATAAAGACTGAGATTAAGAACATGGACTCCAGTCTTTTTGCCTGGCTCTGTCAGCTGCAAGCCTTTAAATTATGGTCAAGTTTTAACTTCTCTGAGGCTCAGTTTACCTTTCTGCAAAATGGGGATAACCTTATAGGATTGTTGAGATAATTCATGCTCTGCTTGTATAAAAAGCACCCAATGCTAGTTAGATTCATCATTAGACAATAGGCACCTTGAGCATCCCTAGGGCATGGTATGAAATTGACCCAGATTTTTTTGTTGAGTGAATGAAAGAATGACGTGTAATATGCAGAAATACATTTTATTACAAAAACCGGCTTGGTAAATGGAATGGCAATTGATGCAGGAAACTAAAAAGTGAACAGCAAAGAGCCAGTGTGATGTGAGAAACAGAAGATTCACAGAGCACTTGCTTACAGGGAGGTCCCTGAACCCAAACTAAGGATATATATTATCAATCAATTAGTCTATTATTAAAAATATTTTTGAAAAGTTTTAAAATATTGATTTCAACATTTTGTTAAAAAACATTCACTTGGTTCTACCAATTCCTCTTTCTCTCAAATTCTAGCCTTTCTTTTAGTCAGTGGTGTGTTAAAAGTCAGTTAACCAGATCTCTGACAAAAAAAAAAAAATAAAAGGAAAAAACCCCTAATTTTTAGTATTTCTCAATTTCCATAGTGTAAAACTTCCTACTAGACCCATTTTAAATTACCAGTTGTTTAATATCTAGCTTTTAAAATTCCTAAATACTGAATCTCAAGAGGCATGCAAAATAATTATTTTGCTTTACCAAAATAATGCCTTCACATAATGCTTGAATTTCCCCAATAATACAGCTTTGTTGCCCGGGTCAGTAGTATTTTACATGACGTATCCCACATAACTGTCAATTTATGCTGAGGTTGTAAGTGTTTACAGATATGTGAAACTGACATTTGTTTGGTGCCATGTTTCAGGTCCTTAGCTGTGTTTTCTAAATACATGTGTTTTCAATTGATTCTCATAAGAATCTATAAAGTATCATTATCATCACTATTCTTGCAGGGAAACTGAGGCTCAGATTCTAAGTAATTTGCCCACGAGGGCATAGTTCATTAATGATAAAATCAGATTTGAACTCAGGTCTTTTTCTAAAGTAAGTATTTATTTCTAAACCATCCTTATATGTTTGCCTAGGATGAAGACATTGGACAGTCTTTTCTCCATATAATTTTGAGATACATGAAATAAATGTCATGATCTTTTTGATTAAAATTTCCTTCTCATTATTTGTTGAAGATTCCCCAGGTGTGTTGAATAATATAATCCTTGAATTTATTGTTATAATTAATATGGCTCAATTTCTTGATTTTCAAAGGCTTGCCCTAAAATCCCTTGGGAATTTTCTGAGACAGAGATACTAATTTTCAGACAATTTATTTCTGTGTCTTCAATAGACTGAAGAAACTCATTCTGACATGAGGAAATGTATTCAAGAATATTGCTCCAATATACATCTTAAGTGCCCTCAGCTGAGATTACAAAATGGAAGGTCACATAATAACAGGGCTTATTGTTCTGGTCACATTTCAGTTAAGGAAGTTTGATTTTCTCTATTCCTTTTCCAAGAATATCTTCCACCTACAAAAACAATTATTTCAGCCAGCATAAGCCAAGAACTAATAAACCAGTGCCATGGACAACTTTCCTCATTGGGACTACTTTCAGACACATAGAAATTCTGGGAAAACACCAATATTGTGTTTTCATAAATATTTGCTTAACTGGATGTTTTAGTAATATTAATTATGAAGAGCTCAATCTTCTTTCTGGAATTAAACTCATGACTATGTTGGATACCTCATCAAATTTCTGAGCGTATGTGTTATAATTTCACAGAGCATATGCTTCCTCTTGTATCTCCCCTTTTTCCATATATAAAAGTGTATATCACACGGGCAAACATTTATTTGCAAACCTTTGTAAAGCATCATGGTCAGCCCCTATTTCTGAATGATGATGTTAATTAGAACAAAAATATTGCTAACAGGTAAATTGTGCAGTCTTTTACATAGTACTTTATTTACAAACATCAACTCAATTGTGTTAATCATCCTACAGTCTTGAGCTGTAGATATTGATAGTCTCATTTTAAAGTTGGAGCATGTTAATTTTCATATGTCTAATCAATCGCCAGCCCAGGACTGATGCTCGGGGCTGGTGCAGCGAGATTTCCCGGGGGGGGGGGGGGGGGGGGGAAGAGGGGGGGGGGTTCCGGGGGGGAAGCATATGTAAACCCATGGTGATATCATGACAATGTATGGCAAAAACAATTAAAAAAAATAATAAAAATAAATAAATTATATGAGAAAAAAAATAAAGTTGGATAAAATATTGATCATTGAGATTCTGAAATCTTCCCAAGGGGTATGTGATTGATGAGTTCCAGGGCCAAATCTGAACTGAGATCTGTACAACTGCCAAATACTCTTCTTAACAACTGTACCACACTAAAGCACATAGTTTATTAAAGACTTATTCCAGAATCTTAATGTTTACAGTTTCATATACCTACACATTTAAAAAAATCTCACTTAATGAATTGAATAGTGTTTTGTCGTGGGTCTGGTGGCTATGAATCTATATTTCCACAAATGTATTTTTCTTCTTTTGTATCCATGCATGCGCAAGAGTTGAAGAAATTTAACCTTCATTGATGGGGTCACAGAGAGTTGGACACGACTCACACACACACACACACACACACACACACACACAACCTTCATTGATTGTTTATTATTAATATGTTCCTTTCTGTGGTGATGCCTATTTTACATTATGGTGGAAAATATCAGTTTCTTAGACTGTCACTTACTAGGTAGAGATGGAAAAATAGTGTCTTTAAGACACTTTCATTGAAAATGGGTGGCATGGGGTGGGAGGTGAGGGGTATGCTCAAGAAGGAGGGGAAATATGTATACCTCTGGCTGATTCATGTTGATGTCTGGCAGAAACCAACATAATATTGTAAAGCCTTTATCTTCCAATTAAAAATAAATAAACTTTAAAAACGCTACAAAATAAATTCTAAACCTGAAGGTATGAAAGGGTGAAAAAGTATTAACAAGAAACATTTACAAAAGTGTCACTTAATCTCTATAAGAAGACTAAAGCAGTCCAGGAATAAACATTAGGTAGTGATTTGCAAAGTGTCTGAGGATGGGTTACCCTCTAAGCCTGGACTTTGAATAAGAGTTACTCTGGGTTGAAATGACTCTCCTAAAAACCAATGTGAATGAAACGACTTGTGGAAAATAATTTTGAGGCAGCACAGCCTTTGCTTGCAAGGACAGCAGGACTAATTAACTGGACACTCCTTCAGTAATTACTCATCCTGATTGATTTCTCTGGGAGGTGATATTCACTGAGCAGTCACGCTCAGTGTTCACCCAGTGGAGTGAAGAAGGCTTATCAAAACAAGCACCTTGCATTTGTTTAGGGCCTTCACACAAAGCCTAGACCTAGGAAATCATTGGAAGCTAGAATAAACATGTGATCTATCTATTTTAAGTAGAATTTTTAAAAAATTGTCTGTGCGGAAATATAGAATTTCTTTACGTTGGGTGGTAGAAAAAATTCCTAGTTCTTTATTTCATAGGTACTTCAGAGAACTGATTTAGATTCAAAGATTAGATGTGTTTTCAGGTAAAAATACTTTTGGCACAGATGGATAAAATTAAAGCCCAGAAATGAATGACTGTGGAAATCTGGCCTGGGGCTGATTGTGATATTAGGAAATTCTTGCTAGGAGAAGTTCCTAGAAAACAAGCATAGTGCCTTTTCCCTTTAAGTGTCAAAGCATTACAGAGTTCAAAGGCATAGACTCCCCAGTGACGTGTGACGGCTGAGATGGGTAAGGTGGTCTTAAGATTTCCAGATGTGTAACTGCCGAGCAGAGCCAAGTCCAGTGTAGCCCCTAGAACTTGGCAAAAACCACAGCTGTGTACAAAGTACAATTACAGCAAAATTTGTGAGTCCTAAACCAACACTTATACAGTGATAAAAACTGAAGTTTATAACAATGCTGTTTGGCTAAAACATTGTGAAAGGAAGACTCTCTGATAAAGCAAAGCATAGGGTGATTTATTAGAACATCATAAGTGCATGAATGAGTATGGTAAATTTATTCACTACATCTCCTCATTTATGGCACAAATGGCATCATTAATAACATGATTTCATCATCAGAAAGTCTTATTTGAATCCCATTTCAGGCAATTACCAGCCATATAATTTTGAGCAAGTTAACTAGCTTCTTTGAACTTGTACCCTTGTCTGTAAAATGGGATACATTAACAGCACATCGACAGAGAATAAATGCTACTAAATGAGAAAATTCATTGCTCATCAGTAATAATTCTCAACAAATGATTTTAAGGAAAACTTGAAACATCTGATTTTCTAGGAAGAAGTCTCTAAGAGATAACAATTATTTGAAAAAAGCTTCACAAACTGTTCATATATATGTGACCTTCCACTCCAGTCTGAAGTCACCAGGTTGCATTAAAAAAAATGATTACTTATAAAAATGTTAGTTTTAAAAATAAAGTATAAAAAATTACTGCCAATATGCCTATCTCCTGCTGTCCTATATTTTTTAAACCTTCCCTGATTAATTAATGATAGCTTAATTATGATATGTTCTTTATACTAAATCTTGGTATCCCCTATTAAAATGCAGATGACTAATCATCCAGATATCATTTACTGAGTACTAACAATGATCTAGAGATACTGCATTCAGAGCACTCACAGTCTCAGTTCAGTTCTGCTCAGTTGCTTAGTCATGTCCGACTCTTTGTGAACCCATGAACTGCAGCATGCCAGACATCCCTGTCCGTCACCAGTTCCTGGAGTTTGCCCAAACTCTTGTCCATTGAGTCAGTGATGCCGTCTAACCATCTCATCCTCTGTCATCCCCTTTTCCTCTGCCTTCAATCTTTCCCAGCATCAGGGTCTTTTCCAATGAGTCAGCTCTTTGCATCAGGTGGCCAAAATATTGGAGCTTCAGCTTCAATATCAGTCCTTCCAAAGAACAACCAGGACTGATTTCCTTTAGGATGGACTGGCTGGATCTCTTTGCAGTCCGAGGTACTCTCAAGAGTCTTCTCCAACACCACAGTTCAAAAGCGTCAATTCTTCAGGACTCAGCTTTCTTTATAGTCCAACTCTCACATCCATACATGACTACTGGAAAAACCATAGCCTTGACTAGATGGATCTTTGTTGACAAAGTAATGTCTCTGCTTTTTAATATGCTGTCTAGGTTGGTCATAATTTTCCTTCCAAGGAGTAAGTGTCTTTTGATTTCATGGCTGCATTCAAAATCTGCAGTGATTTTGGAGCCCAAGAAAATAAAGTCAGCTGCTGTTTCTACTGTTTCCCCATCTATTTGTCATGAAGTGATGGGACCAGATGCCATGATCTTAGTTTTCTGGATGTTGAGCATTAAGCCAACTTTTTCATTCTCCTCTTTCATTTTCATCAAGAGGCTCTTTAATTCTTCTTCCCTTTCTGCCATAAGCGTGGTGTCATCTGCATATCTGAGGTTATTGATATTTCTCCCGGCAATCTTGATTCCAGTTTGTGCTTCTTCCAGCCCAGTGTTTCTCATGATGTACTCTGCATATAAGTTAAATAAGCAGGGTGACAATATACAGCCTTGATGTACTCCTTTTCCTATTTGGAACCAGTCTGTTGTTCCATGTCCAGTTCTAACTGTTGCTTCCTGACCTGCATATAGATTTCTCAGGAGGCAGGTCTGGTGATCTGGTATTTCCATCTCTTTCAGAATTTTCCACAGTTAGTTGTGAACCACATGGTCAAAGGCTTTGGCATAGTCAATAAAGGAGAAATAGATGTTTTTCTGGAACTCTCTTGCTTTTTTGATGATCCAACGGATGTTGGCAATTTGATCTCTGGTTCCTCTGCATTTTCTAAAACCAGCTTGAACATCTGGAAGTTCACGGTTCATGTATTACTGAAGCCTGGCTTGGAGAATTTTGAGCATTACTTTACTAGCGTGTGAGATGAGTGCAATTGTGTGGTAGTTTGAGCATTCTTTGGCATTGCCTTTCTTTGGGATTGAAATGAAAACTGACATTTTCCAGTCCTGTGGCCACTGCTGAGTTTTCCAAATTTGCTGACATATTGAGTGCAGCACTTTCACAGCACTCACAGTCTAACAGATGAGAATTACATGTAAACTAATGAGTGTTGTGCTGTACAATGAGGATCAGATAGAGGAAAGCCCCTGGCATATGTGGATCAAGGATGGACTGGGCTGATAAACCTTCATAGGGCAGGAAACCTCTGAGCTGGGCCTTAAAAAAAGAGGAGAAATTCATAAACCAGAATGAAAATACCAAGCAAAGTGTACCTTTTGTGGAAACTCATGGCATATGATACACCTTGATACTTTGGCAGCATAATTCCTGGTTTGAGATCTTTAGAATATAGGATTCCTGTGGGCAATTGGGAAGATAGAGGCCACATCTTAGAGGGTTTTCTAAGACAAATAAATGTGTTTGGATTTTATTCTCTTGGCATGTGGCATCTATCCACTAAGCAAAGGCACATGCAGTAGTTATTAGTAGTGTTTAGCAAACGTTTCCATTCTTCCTCTTGGTCATGTATAAAGTTCTACTTTTGCCCTTAAACTTAGTGACTTGCTTTGACCGATTAAATATGAGTAAAGAAAGAGCATGTATCACTTCTGGCTAGAAGCTTTCAGCTAATTCATAGCTTTATTTCTGCTGTGGACACTGGCAATGTCATAGACGGTAACTTTTCCATCAATATGTGTTATTTTAATGCAACTCTCTCAGTGAGAACAATATGTAGCACAACTTCAAGTGATTCACAGTAAATATGTAGTGTAATGGAGAAATCTTGTAGTTTCAGGTCACTGAGGTTTGGGGGTGGTTTGTTACTACAGTATAATTTATCTTTACCATTTCACTACCTTGTGAACTGCATAGGCAACAGACCCTCCTAGCTCTGTGGTATGTTAAGCTAAGGGGCTTCAAATGAACTACATGATCTTTCCAGACCCTCGTTTTGTCATCCGTGAAATAAGACTAATAATATCTGCCTTGTGGAGCTGTTGTGGTGAAGGAAGTCATCAAAAGGATGTGATGATTGACCACCAAACCTGACCCAGGCAATCAGAGGCTCCTCACTGCCCACCTTCCTGGTCTTGTAATGTAACTTTTGTTCACTGTTCCCACAACCAGAACCATTTTCAAGGATGCATCCTTGAGAGGGAAATATGTTGTCAAGACAATCTGGACAGTATACATGACTGAATCCGATGAAAGGCCTTTGTGTAGACTTTTAAGATTTTGGTGGGCAGGTGCAGAGATTACTGGTCTTGTGGTCACCCAAGACAAGCCGTTTATATAAGTTCTCTTTCTTATTAAAACTGCTATCTACTAATCTGGAATGTTCTGTCTCTTTCATTGGTCTCTCCTGGTCATTCATCAATGGGAAGCACTTTATCACTGTCTGATACCCATATAATGAGTATTCGTTAAATAGAAGCTGTTGAAGAGGGTGACAGAAGATGAGATGACTAGATAGCATCAGTGATTCAATGGACATGAGTTTGAGCAAATTCTGGGAGATAGTGAAGGACAGGGAAGCCTGGAGTCACAAAAAGTTGGACATGGCTTAGTGACTGAACAACAACAATAACAAGTAGAAGCTGTAACCATCATTATTAAATTAATGTTGCTGATATTGCCACTTCATTCATCTCAGCCTCTCAATCCCGGTGCTCAATTTCTTCAACAATCAATTCAGTGATCATTAATTGTTTTGCTTTAAACTTCAAGTTCCATAATTCTGTTAGTGACGTCTCAGCAATTTCTGAGTCCACTGATCTAAAGATGATCTTGATGCTCTCAGTTTTCTATTTACAAACTTACTCTTGAAACACTGACAGACTAACAGCTAGTTAAGGGTTCCCATTCACAAATGTATACATATATATGTATATAGTCAATAATTTTACTTTATGACGCGAATCCTCAGTATTCATGAGCTAGGCATAGAGCAAGCAATGCTACAAATTGTATGACTATTTGTATATAGACGTGTGATGATAGGATAAAAATTATTAGATTGTCTTTATCAGAGCAAACTACAGGTAGCAGGCCAAGAGATCACTGAATGAAATGGTGCTGAAGCATGGTGTGTGTGTGTGTGTGTATAACAGAGGAAGAGAGAGAGAGAGAGAATACAGGATGGTGATGTGGTTTCATTGCAGAATTAAGGTTTTCTTTCTATATGCTTGTTTTTGAAAAGTTGAATCATTAGAATAGAATTATTAACATGTAGAGAAAATTACTGAATGAAATATGAAATCAGAAACCTGAACATGTGAGTCTTATAGTAAGTACCTGGTGAATCTGATTACCTTGGGGTGTTTTATCTAAATGATTCTGTGGCTAGTTAAAGGAACAACACTTTTACAAATGCCAGTCACAACTGATTCCATACAGCTACTTGTAAAGTTGTACTGAGAGAGATTTGAAGGCTAACTCAGCTAGTAACGGCTGCAGCGGCCGCAGGATGGGCCCAAATCTTGATACAACTGTCATCCTTGAAGCCGATTGCTTACCAATGCCTGTAGGATCTGTATATCACCACGAGAGGGCGCACTCTTCCTGCGCAGTACATACAGAGGTTTTTTTTTTTTTTTTTTTTTTTCCTTCCTATAGTGTAATTCTTTTTTTTTCCAAATGTGGGTGTGTGTGCCTGCTAAGTTGCTTCAGTCGTCTCTGATTCTGTGCGATTCTATGGTCTGTAGCCTGCCAGGCTCCTCTGTCTGTGGAATTCTCCAGGTAAGAATACTAGAATGAGTTGCCAGTTCCCTCCTCCAGGGGGATCTTCCTGATCTAGGACTCCAACGCGCTTCCCTTACATCTGCATTGGTAGGCGAGTTCTTTACCACTAACCACCTGGGAAGCCCTCTTTTCCCTAACAGAAACTATAAAGTAATTAATCATGCTGCATTCTAACTTTCCAAGACATACAAGATCCATACAGTATGAAATGTACTCCAGATAACTGTAGATAATTTAATTTTAACGAGCCTATTATGTTGATGATCTGGTATTTTTCTGTGGGTAAGTATGAAGGTGTAAATATCAGAAAAATATTCAGAATACCTCTGCCAGAAGAGCTCTGTATCTGTTGAGACTGAATATGTGAGGGAGAGGGACCATCTGTTTGACCTTTACTGTTGATTAAGTCACACTGATATAGAAGACCACTTGAAAGATAAGGCAAGTTAGTGGTATTCCTTGCAATGAGAATCTGTTAAAATCTAGACATGTATCATTTCAGCTCAGTTGCTCAGTCGTGTCCGGCTCTTTGTGACCCCATGAACCACAGCATGCCAGGCCTCCCTGTTCATCACCAACTCCCAGAGTTTACTCAGACTCATGTCCACTGAGTCGGTGATGCCATCCAACCATCTCATCTTCTGTCGTCCCCTTCTCCTCCTGCCCCCAATCCCTCCCAGCATCAGAGTCTTTCTCAATAAGTCAACTCTTCGCATGAGGTGGCCAAAATATTGGAGTTTCAGCTTCAATATTAGTCCTTCCAGTGAACACCCAGGACTGATCTTCTTTATGATGGACTAGTTGGTTCTCCTTGCAGTCCAAGGGATTCTCAAAAGTCTTTTCAAACACCACAGTTCAAAAGCATCAATTCTTACTCGCTCAGCTTTCTTCACAGTCCAACTCTCACATCCATACATGACCACTGGAAAAACCATAGCCTTGACTAGATGGACCTTTGTTTACAAATCCATGTCTCTGCTTTTTAATATGCTGTCTAGGTTGGTTATAACTTTCCTTCCAAGGAGTTCACTTCAGGTCAGTTTAGTCCCTCAGTCATGTCCTACTCTTTGTGATCCCATGAACCACAGCACACCAGGCCTCCCTGTACATCACCAATTCCAAGAGTCCACCCAAACTCATGTTCATCGAGTTGGTGACACCAACCAGCCGCACTCAATATGCCAGCAAATTTGGAAAACTCAGGAGTAGCCAAAGGACTGGAAAAGGACACTTTTCATTCCAATCCCAAAGAAAGGCAATGCCAAAGAATGCTCAAACTACTGCACAATTGGACTTATCTCACACACTAGTAAAGTAATGCTCAAAATTCTCCAAGCCTGGCTTCAGCAATACATGAACCATGAACTTCCAGATGTTCAGGCTGGTTTTAGAAAAGGCAGAGAAACTAGAGATCAAATTGCCAATATTCAGGATCATCAAAAAAGCAAGAAAGTTCTGGAGAAACATCTATTTCTACTTTATTGACTATGCCGAAGCCTTTGACTGTGTGGATCACAATAAACTGTGGAAAATTCTGAAAGAGATGGGAATACCAGACCATCTGACCTGTCCCTTGAGAAATCTGTATGCAGGTCAGGAAGCAATAGGTAGAACTGGACATGGAATAACAGACTGGTTTCAAATAGGAAAAGGAGTACGTCAAAGCTGTATATTGTCACTCTGCTTATTTAACTTATATGCAGAGTACATCATGAGAAACACTGGGTTGGAAGAAGCACAAGCTGGAATAAAGATTGCAGGCAGAAATATCAATAACCTCAGATATGCAGACGACACCTCCCTTATGGCAGAAAGTGAAGAGGACCTAAAAAGCCTCTGGAGGAAAGTGAAAGAGGAGAGTGAAAAATTGGCTTAAGGCTCAACATTAAGAAAACTAAGATCATGGCATCTGGTCCCATCACTTCATGGGAAATAGTTGGGGAAACAGTGTGAGACTTTATTTTCTTGGGCTCCAAACTCACTACAGATGATGATTTCAGCCATGAAATCAAAAGACCCTTACTTTTTGGAAGGAAAGTTATGGCCAACCTGGACAGCATATTGAAAAGCAGAGACATTACTTTGCCAAAAAAGATCCATCTAGTTAAGGCTATGGTTTTTCCAGTAGTCATGTATGGATGTGAGAGTTGGACAGTGAAAAAGGCTGAGTGCTGAAGAATTGATGCTTTTGAACTGTGGAGTTGGAGAAGACTCTTGAGAGTCCCTTGGACTACAAGGAGATCCAACAAGTCCATCCTAAAGGAGATCAGTCCTGGGTATTCATTGGAAGGACTGATGTTGAAGCTGAAAGTCCAATACTTTGGCCACCTTATGCGAAGGGTTGACTCATTTGAAAAGACCCTGATGCTGGGAAGGATTGGGGACAGGTTAAGAAGGGGACGACAGAGGATGAGATGGCTGGATGGCCTCACTGACTCGATGGACATGGGTTTGGGTAGACTCCAGGAGTTGGTGATGGACGAGGAGGCCTGGTGTGCTGCAGTTCATGGAGTCACAAAGAGTGGGACAGGACTGAGCAACTGAACTGAACTGAACTGAATGGTCTAGTGGTTTTCCCTACTTTCTTCAATTTCAGGCTGAATTTGGCAATAAGGAGTTCATGATCTGAGCCACAGTCAGCTTCCAGTCTTGTTTTTGCTGGCTATCTATAACTTCTCCATCTTTGGCTGCAAAGAATATAATCAATCTGATTTCAGTGTTGACCATCTGGTGATGTCCATGTGTAGAGTCTTTTCTTGTGTTGTTGGAAGAGGGTGTTTGCTATGAGGGTGCATTCTCTTGGCAAAAATCTATTAGCCTTTGTGCTGCTTCATTCTGTACTCCAAGGCCACTTTGCCTCTTACTCCAGGTGCTTCAGGACTTCCTTATTTTGCATTCCAGTCCCCTATAATTAAAAGGACATCTCTTTCAGATATTAGTTCTAAAAGGTCTTGTATGTCTTCGTAGAGCCATTCAACTTCAGCTTTTTCAGCGATACTGGTTGGGACATAGGTTTGGATTACCGTGATATTGAATGATTTGCCTTGGAAATAAACAGAGATCATTCTGTCATTTTTGAGATTGCATCCAAGTACTGCATTTCAGACTCTTCTGTTGACAGTGATGGCTACTCCATTTATTCTAAGGGATTCCTGCCCACAGTAGTAGATATAATGGTCATCTGAATTAAATTCAACCATTCCAGTCCATCTTAGTTCGCTGATTCCTAGAATGTCGACGTTCACTCTTCCCATCTCCTGCTTGACCACTTCCAATTTGCCTTGATTCATGGACCTAACATTCCAGGTTCCTATGCAATATTGTTCTTTATAGCATCGGCCTTGCTTCTATGACCAGTCACACCCACAACTGGGTATTGTTTTTGCTTTGACTCCATCCCTTCATTCTTTCTGGAGTTATTTCTCCAATGATCTCCAGTAGCATATTGGGCACCTACTGACTTGGGGAGTTCCTCTTTCAGTATCCTATAATTTTGCCTTTTCATACTGGTCATGGGGTTCTGAAGGCAAGAATACTGAAATGGTTTGCCATTCCCTTCTCCAGTGGACCACATTCTGTCAGACCTCTCCACCATGACCCATCTGTCTTGGGTGGCCCCACATGGCATGCCTTAGTTTCATTGTGTTAAACAAGGCTGTGATCCACGTGATCAGATTGGCTAGCTCTCTGTGATTATGGTTTCAGCATGTCTGCCCTCTGATGCCCTCTCACACTTTATAATGTTAAATGCTAGAGGAAATTTAGATGCCAACTCAGAAGCTTACAAAATAATCCCTCCATCCCTGTAATAACATCGGGAGGTATATCCAACTTCTGTAAAGTTCTATTAAGAAGGGCATGGACTAAAGTCATTTATGGCAACAAAGGACGATTTTCTCAAGGCATATGCCAGGAAGATTAAAGTTTAGTACAAGGAAAATAAATCTGACTACAGGACCAATAACGACATTCACAGATAAGAACAGAGACACGTTGATTGTCAATCACTGAAAAAGCAAGGGAAACAAAGGCATGAGGAAGAGTCAGGAGGGAGTCAAGAGTTCATCTCAGATAAACTCAGTGGCTTATTAAAAGTGTCCTGTGAACAGTGCTGACATTTGGTTCACTAAAGCTTAAAAGGGCAGGCCAGATGCCAGCCACCTGTGTACATATGCCAAGGCATAGCTGTAAGTTGTGTTTTTGTCACTTGTTTATGTGCTTGGGCAATTTTGAGAGCCAGAATTTTTTTTCATCTATGAGTTCTCCTTATCACCTTCTCACTGATGCCAGAATTTTCTCCAAGAGTGTGATTTCATTTTTATCAGAACTTGTGAACTCTGTTCAAATGCAGCCAAAATTTTGAGCTCTTTTGAATGCTGCTCTTTGACAAAGAATGCTTAAACATTTACCTAAATAAGTACATGCTAAGGTTTAGATTCTCAGAAGGTTAGAGACGGAAGTGCAAGTTGCCTTCAGAAAGAAGTGATTGGGAAAGGTCGCTCATATTGTTAAGGTGTCATTGAAAGACCGGGTTTAGATAAGAATAGAATAGAATGAGAGTGAACATATGTTAGGTTAGAAGGGAATAGTTTTATGAGTCTACAGACAATAAAGACATTTGACTATTTTATAATTATTCTGGAAGATGGCATCATTAAAAATTGTCCTTTGTGTATTGTCATTTTCTTAACCCTTTAGTAAGTTCAGTTCAGTCACTCAGTTGTGTCTGACTCTTTGTGACCTGATGAACTGCAGCACACCAGGCCTCCCTGTCCATCACCAACTCCCGGAGTTTACTCAAACTCATGTCCATTACGTTGTTGATGCCATCCAACCATAATCCTCTGTCATCCCCTTCTCCTCCTGCCCGCAATCTTTCCCAGCATCAGAGTCTTTTCAAATGAGTCAGCTTTTCATATAAATTGGCCAGTGGATTGAAGTTTCAGCTTCAACATCAGTCCTCCCAATGAACACCCAGGACTGATCTCCTTTAGGATGGACTGGTTGGATCTCCTTGTAGTCCAAGGGACTCTCAAGAGTCTTCTCCAACAAAACAGTTCAAAAGCATCAATTCTTCTTTCTTTATAGTCCAACTCTCACATCCATACATGACCACTGGAAAAACCATAGCCTTGACTATTAATATGTTTTTTAATATCATGTCTAGGTTGGTCATAACTTTCCTTCCAAGGAGTAAGTGTCATTTAATTTCATGGCTGCAATCACCATCTGCAGTGATTTTGAAGCCACCATTTCCCCATCTATCTCCCATGAAGTGATGGGACCAGATGCCATGATTTTAGTTTTCTGAATGTTGAGCTCTTAACCCTTAGGATTGCTAAAAATCACCTATCCTGAAATAAGCACCATTTAATTCTAAATTAAACAAATAAATGCTTAAATAAGCTTGTGATGGCTGGGAAAAAATGCTGATCAACATTCACAGAGTGCGTTGTCATGTATACTTGGTCACTGAGAGCTTCCTCTAAGGAAGAAACCCTTGATCAGTAGTCACATGAAACACAATCCAGATAGCTTAACACTTGCTACTCATGCCAAGAAGTCAATCCACTTGTAATTTATACCTAAATTCAATTTATATTCATAATTTGTTTTTTATTAGTTTCTCATTTTTTGGAATCTATATCCTCACGGCTATCCATGTTAATATTCTGGCTCATTGTAGAATAACAGGCAAAATTATATACATGAGAAATGTTCACAAGAAATTATTTCATACTGAAATATTCTGAAGGTTTGTAAGACTCTCTTCTTCCTTTATTGTTTAATTTCTTTTTTTTACTCCATTCTTTCTCCTTACCTTCCATAAGTATTTACTGATCACCCAATATGTCCTTGGCATTGTTGTTGATCATGGTAACAAAGTAGTGAGTAGACACAGGAATTCCTGCCTTTAAGGAGGTTATATTTTTGTGGAGGTTGGATAAGGGTTACAAAAAAGAAAAGTATGCAAATGCTTAAAAAACTAAAAAATAGTAATAGCTACCATGAAGAAAAGAATCAAGCAACAGAATGTAAAACAACTGGGTTGGTGGAGGAGACTTAGTTAGGGTATTCAGGAACAGTGACTCTGAAACAAGATATTTATTTATGTGGATCCAAAGGTGAAAAAGCACCCAGTCATTCATAAAGCAGTACAAAGTTTCTTGGATAAGAAACAAAACATAGTTGAAAAGAAATAGAAAGTCCTTGTGCCTTGCACATGGAGCAAAATGGAGAATGTGATTGGAAATGAAAAATCCTTAGTTAGAGCAGGTAAGTCTTATATCCATGGTGAGGGTTTAGAATATATTCTATGTAAATAGAGAAAACACTGGAGGCTTTTAAAGAGACAAATGATATGATTTGAGCAACACTTGATTTAAAAACGTGACTGTTACTGCTGGGTGGATAATGTATGTGGAGGAGAATTACTGTGGGGGTAATTTTCTATATATGCTGTATGACTAATAACACATATGAGTACATCATTTTTCTGCCTATCAAATTATAATGGTTTATTCATATTTCTCTAAAGTTAGGCAGTAAACTCCTAGAAGTGATGCCCTCTTAGTCTCTGTCATACATTTGATGTATGCTCAATCACTACCTAATGAATTAATAAAATTAAACTTTTGATTGACTATGCCTGGGCTCTCATTATTATCTAAAATGACACCTGAAGCAGAAATTCATATTGCTGTTATTCAATTCTTCTAAACTTTGCTTCTAGGAATTCAGGTGTCATTTATAAAGTGATCTGATTCAGGATGAATGCTTAACATGTATTGGATGAAAATATGTCATATCTTTATCTCCAGTTTTCAATTCTCACATGAAGTTTTATTCACCATGTTTGTCTGCTTAGTGTTCATAATTAGATATTTTGTCACTTTTAACATTTCAAACCTAACATAACTGAATTGTTTTTTTTATACCTTTCCACTCTTAAAATATAAAGCAGAGCTCCACATAACAAACAAACAATAACGGATCATCTTCTCTACTAAGGTTTGCCTGTTCTCTTTCCACTTTCATTTAGTAAAACAAAGCAGAAGCCCTGGATTCCTCTTTTCTTCCTTTCCATCTTTGGAAAAGTCTGTCTTTTCTACTCAATAATAAAATTTTATTTACTTTTCTTCTAAATCCTCTTTTTTCCTCACTATTGCTTTTTATTTGTATTGTCACTAACTAAGATTTCCTGAATGGTGTTCTCCCTGTTTTTTTTTTTTTCTCTTTCTAGTGTGGACCACACACTCTCTCTGTATTATCATTGTAAGAATAATACTTTCATTCCATCCTTCCCTGATCAAAAAGTTCTTGATGATCGCCCAATGCTTAAGGGCCCTGTTCAATCTCTGAAATTTTGATAACCTTTCCAGTCTGTCTTTTAAAATGCCTGTAATCCTTTTCAATTTTATCAACATTTGGCTGTGGATAACTACTTTTTCTAGCTTTCAAAAAATGTACCTATTTATTTTTGAGTGTTTTTCTATAGATTTGGAGGATTTTACTTTGTGTACAAAAATTGATGAAATTATTTTTCTAGAACTTATTTAGATTAAATTTTCAGGTCTCCTTTTCCTACAATACAAAGGTCAGTTTTTCCCAGTCTTAGGTGCGCTTTGGAATTACCTTGGAAACATTAAAAATACCATTACCTAGACTCCCCCTACCAACTAAATCAAATTTTTGTGTGTGCCTTGACAAAACAGACATTTAGCAGAGTTATTTAAATGGGCAGTCAATGTTGATGGTGAGATTGGCAAATATTCAACAACCATCAGAGTACTTATTTTTGATACTAGGGAGAATATTTTGCTATACTTGGCAACTGTATATTGTTGAATTCAAATAATCTGGTTATATTGGATTTTGTTTGCAAAATATTTTTAAAATAACCCCTAATGTGCCAGGCTTTGTTACTGGATGATTTAGAGGTCTGGCATCTGAGCTACAATAACAGTAACTTAAACATATCAGTTCTTTTAGATATTGTGATTTTAGGTACTTAAAATTTTTTTAAAAGGTTGAGATTATTATGCTGTTTTTTCAGCTGCTGAAAGTTTGTTCTAAAGAGGTTAAGTGGCTAATGTCATGAAGCTAACAGTTGTTACATCTAGGACCCAGACCTAGGGTGCACTGCTTCTGTCACTAGAACCTAGTCTGTTAACTAGTACGCTCTGAATCATCCTGAACTAGTTCCTGAAGTCAAAATTCTGCTGATGTCAAAGTTTGTGTTCTTTTGGGCCCCAACGAATCAAAATTCAAAACTTTTTCTTAGCTTTTGAATTTTCCAGGCAGTTGGTAATATGTGTCACCACACTAGCAGCCAGTCCAGTACTTCCTGCTGTCACCTTTCCACAAGCCAAGGGACATGGCTCCAGTGTTCTCTGTCTTCAGTTTTCCTTCCTCTCTTTGTAAGCAGTCCCAGGTGAGGTTTCGGAGAAGGCAATGGCACCCCACTCCAGTACTCTTGCCTGGAAAAATCCCATGGACGGAGGAGCCTGGTAGACTGCAGTCCATGGGGTCGCTGAGGGTCGGACACGACTGAGCGTCTTCACTTTCACTTTTCACTTTCATGCATTGGAGAAGGCAATGGCAACCCACTCCAGTGTTCTTGCCTGGAGAATCCCAGGAACGGGGGAGCCTGGTGGGCTGCCTTCTATGGGGTCCCACAGAGTCAGAGGTATTTTTTGCAGTTTCTTTTAATTGAAGTATAACGGATGTAAGTATTATAGAAGTTACATGTGTACAGTATTGTGATTCACAATTTTTAAAAAATGATTATATTAACTATATTCCTTGTGTTGCATGATATAATCTTGTAGCTTATTTTATGCATAAAATTTTGTACCTTTTAATCTACTCCTTAAGTTCCTTTCTTTCTGTTTCATGTAGGGCCAATTCTGTTTGCAGGTTCTCAGCCTTTTTCATTTTCTTTCTCCTGGTTTTCAGATTCAAACTAACTTCACTAGAAACTGACTTATGGGGATCTATATGTTTAAACATACAGAGCTATGAGTTTGCCAAAGGTTTCATTCATTACAAATACCATCCATCTTCCCATGTCTGAGTAGGGTGATTTAACTATGGAGTTATTCTCTCAACCTGATATCTAACTCCAGTCTGAATTCTGTCTATTGCCTCTGGGGCCTCCCCAAGAGGTTTCTTTGTTCTAATACTTGGAACCTTTGAATGTTACCTTATTTGGAAAAAAAGGAAAAAAAAAAGTCTTTGAGAGATGTGATTTAGTTTAGAGTTAAAAAATGGAGAGATTACACTGTATTACCTAGGTGGGCCCTGAATGCCATCTTTAGTTGTGTCCGACTCTTTCTGATCCCATGGATTGTAACCTGAGAAGCTCCTCTGTCCATTGACTTTTCCAGGCAAGAATACTGAAGTGAGTTGACATTTCCTCCCCCAGGGTATCTTCCTGACCCAGGGATTGAACTTGTGTTTCCTGTGCCTCCTGCATTAGGCAGGCAGATTCTCTGCCATTGAGCCACCTGAGAAGCCCCTAATGGAATCACATGTACCTTTTAAAGGGAAGATTTGAAAACATACATGGAAGAAAACACTGTAAAAAAATAGACAGAGACATCATGCTTTATTCCTTGAAGATTAGAATGATGCAGCCACAAGTTAAGAGATGCTAATATATACAGAAAAAAAAAAAACCCAAAAAACTGGAAGGGTCACAGCTCCCCAAAAGTCTATCAAGGGACCATTGACCCTGTGATATATTAATTTCAGCCCAATCAACTTGATTTTGATTTCCCTTCTGAAATGTGAGGGAATAAATTATTATTTATTTAAGCCACCAACTTTGTAATTTGTTGCAATAACCAAAAGAAATTAGCACACTTATCATGCTTAATTAACTTCATGTTAGTTTGTATTATTTTCTAATTTCCAGTAAAGTTCTAACTCCATGTTTCTTTGGTATGCTTTCTCATTCTGCCTCTGATACGTTTCACCCGTGTAATCTTGACAAATCATTTATCTTCTCTGTTATTCAGTTGCCTAACATTTAAATGGGAATAATAATTGTATATACTTGCAGGGTTTTTATAAAGGCTTAATAAACTTATACTGTTAGGAGCTTAGAACAGTGCCTAGCACTGCAAAGTACTTTGTAAATTGATGTTAGATAAATGTTTAAAATGTAGGTGAAACATTTTAGGGGAAGGGAAATGGGGAGCTAACCATGGAATGAGCTTGTCTCTTTATGTTTTGCTGAAAGTTTTGTTTTAGATTCAAAGGATTTGTTAACAAAAGAAACCACTCATCACACACAATAAGCAATTTTAATATTTAAGAGAGGGTTATTGGACTTAATTTAAATACACAGTCATTACAAGTAAAGAAACAGATGCAATAGAGAAAAGTAACAGTACATACATCACCAAAAAGAGTCAAATGACATAGAGTTAAACAGCACTGGGAAGTCCCTTGTTAACAGCAATCTGGAGTCCCAATTGGGAAGGAATCCCAGGGAGTGCATCCATCCCATGGGTGAGACTCCAGATTGCAATTTCAAGGGCTCCCACTTATTATCCTAGGCCACAAAGTAATGTCTTTACCAGATTGTGCACAAAAATGCAGCTCTGGTTTTACTTTAATCTTCTTAAAATACTGTTTGTTTCACTCTGTAAGTCACAGGATTTCATTAGACCCTGGGGAATTGACCAGACCCTCAGTGACCCAAGAATTTCAAGACCGATTTGCTTTCTTGTCTAAAGTACTACTTGACTTGCTGTGCTTACAGACAGGCATGGAATCCAGACAGAGTCCAGACAGCTCAGAAGCAGGTCAGCTCTCCTACTTCTGAAGCCTGAACAAGACTTCCTCTGTTTTAATTTCCTTAACAAACTACCCTCTGTTTACTTTCAGAAGAAACAAATTGGAAGCAAAAAATAAAAATTCTATTTGTGTTGTATTTTTGATATAGAGTTTATTCAAAAGAAAAGCACATATTGCCATCAGATGTTTAAATCTCTGACAATTATTATTTACATAGTTAAGAAGTAACCTTTTAAAATTGTGAATTGGAAAAAAATACACCATAAATATCATTTCTATATAAATTAAATCCAATGAAAAAATATCACAAACAAACCTATATGGTGAGGCTGATTGTTTAAATGTTTTTTATTGAAATATATTTTTAATATAACAGAATGGTAGTCTTTGAAAAGAAAATAATTTTGTTTTAGCTTTCACTGATTCTTGTTCTAATCATTCCTGAAAAAGAAAGATAACATATTAGCTTTGTATAAAAAGTATCAAATGACTATAGAAAATTCCTCTTGTTGCATTATGATTTTAACATTAAGGACTATATTGAATGGCTATCTATAAATCCATGCTACTATTAGAAGTCACATTTAAGAGAATCAAGTTTGTTTCCCTCTATCTTCTTATAGCTATTATATATTCTCATAACAATTTAAAAATGCAATGTTAATTCAATGTTATGATTTATTTGCATGCATGCATATATTACATAGAATATTTTGTGTGAGAGTGTTGGGATCAGATCACCAATCTGCTGATACTGAATGACTTAAAGTAGAATTCCTTCTCTGTCTTAAAAAACTTTTCTAGAAAAGTAGTACTCTGTATTTTACCTGTTATGAATTATCATTAATATAGTAAGGAAAGAAATATAAATGTTTATTGGAAAAATGAAAGTATTAAATTTTAGAATATCTTGAACTAATTCACTAATCAATACCCTTTTATCTTATATAATAATAAAATAAAAACCTCAAAGAATATGACAGTAGAAAAGCTTTAACTCATTTAAGCCTTTTATTTTGTTTTGTAATAGCTCCTGTTAAGAGGCATCACCAACAATAGCAAAAGCTCTCAAATTAGATCTTAAATTCTACTGTAAACACTGATGTCACCTCAGCAGAAATCCTGATGTGGTTAACAGCCAAATAAAACCTTGCCATTTTCCTGTCTAGTGAATATTTATAACAGTAAAATTGGAAAAGATTTATGAAAGGATAAAGGAATGAGGTCACAATAAAGGATAGAAATGGTATGAATCTAATAGGAGCAGAAGATATTAAGAAGCAGTGGAAAGAATACTCAGAAGAACTATACAAAAAAGATCTTAATGACCCAGATAACCATGATGGTGTGATCACTCACCAAGAGCCAGACATCCTGGAGTGTAAAGTCAAGTGGGCTTTAGGAAGCATCTCTACAAACAAAGCTAGTGGAGGTGATGGAGTTCCAGCTGAGCTATTTCAAGTCCTTAAAGATGATGATGTGAAAGTGCTGCACTCAATGTGTCAGCAAATTTGGAAGACTCACCAGTTGCCATAGGACTGGAAAAGATCAGTTTTCGTTCCAATCCTAAAGAAAGGC